>JAVLUZ010000004.1:1395996-1423496 GCA_036768485.1 Mermis nigrescens | reverse complement strand
TGGGTACCCGAGTATTCGGGTTCGGGTACCCGTTGCATCCCTAGTAAACAGCACCTTTTTTTATGAAGTTTTGTGGGAAATCGCGATTTATAAGGTGGAGCAAAGATTTCTGGGTGCAAAATGCCTATGTGATTATTTTTGATTCTTAATGCTCTAAAAGCCGTTCTGGTAAAGTTTTTTTTAAATTATATTTTTGATAATAAAAACATTTCACTGCTTCGAACCAAAATGACCTCGAAAACTGAAATTAAAGTAAAATAGGTTTAAACCGCGCTGATTCACAGTATCTGGTCAATTTCAAGAAGTTTTGAAGAAAATGTCTGATATCGTGCATGTGCATTTTTGGTCTTAATTTTGCCTTCTTTGGCTTCGGGAGTCAGGCACATACATGGGCGTTGGGGGTTGGGAGTATGCTATACTTCAGAAGGCCGAATCCCCCCAGAAACCAAAATACCCCCGGCATTCAATTTTTGAAATTTTTTATTGTTTTTTTTCGCAGTTTTTTGATGCCAATGGATAGTGCTTGATGAGAAACGTTCAGAAATGGTGTTTTTTCGCCGAACCTCCATTTTTAAGACAATTTTTGACCTTTGAAAAATCTTGCACCTCTTGCCCCCAGAATTTCGGTATGGTCAATTAGGGTCTTGCTGATCAGTCATGTACAGCATTGGATTTCCTAGGGTGAACAAAATGAAATTAAAAATGAGTCTACGGCGCGAAGCGCCAAAAATTTTATACTTTTGAGCAAACAGATAAAACGCTCAAACAATTACATTTTACTTATTTTTTGAATTTTTTTCTAAAAAATGGTGAATTCTAGGGACGGGGGTGGAAAAACTCTTGTGAACGTGGGCGAAACCCTCCCCAACCCGAACCGCACCGTAACATCATGTACCGTCTTGTTTTGACCATAGGTACACAGCATGGCTGATCTGGGGCGGGGGTGAAAATTTGTGCATTTTTGTGTTAAAATGACCGCAAAAACTGAAATAAGCGCTAAATTAGCGCTAAAACTACGTTATTACACAGTTTTCGGTCGATTTGAAGCACTTTTGAAGAAGATTTATATTTTTCATCCGTTTTTGGCCTTCATTTTGCCTTATTTTTCCTATAAAATTTTTTATTTTCTTATTATGGGGGAGTCGTAACTCAAATCCTCCTTCCGACGTGCAAGTCTGGTCTTGACGACAGACTCAAAAAATAACAAACTTTTTTTGAAAAATGAAGGAAAAAATAAACGCTATAAAAGGATAAAAATTGAAATTTTTTCAAAAGTGCTTCACCAGACACTGTATAGTGACGTGCACACCTGGGCGTGGGGGGGGGTTTGGGGGGTATGCTACCCCTCGAGAAACCAAAATACCCCCTCCCAGAAATCAAAATACCTCCCCAGAATTCAATTTTTAAAATTCTTTTCTTTTTTCTCGCAATTTTTTGATGCCATTGGATAGTGCTCGATGAGAATCGTCGAAGAATAGTGCTTTTCGCCATACCACCATTTTTATGGCAATTTTTCGACCTTTGAAAAATCTTGCACACACCCCCCCCCGCTCAGAATTTTCTTGCTGCCCACGTATGGTGACGTGGCTTAAACGCTGTTTTAGCATATAAACCAGTTTTTGAGGTTATGGCCCAAAAAGCCTGACTGACTGATCGCTCAGATCGGTCGAACACCTAGATGGGTCATGTTGTGCATCTATGCTCCCAACCTGCTTTAGGGGGCTGGGTAAATATGAAAAAAGGTTAATTGATTATACCTAATAATAGTGAAAATTTTATTCTTTTTAATGAAACAAAAGCTTTTTTAAGGTTTGTGCCCCGTGCAATACTCCGGCCACCCCTCCTAATTTTCCTGAGACGCTGCTAGCGTTGCAGAAAATGCAAACGAGCGACTGGTCATCGTCGGCCAACAATAATATTAGTAATACCGCTCAGCCGTGCCCCCAGCAGCAGCCAAATTCAAAAATTTTAGCCGCTTTTAATCCAATGCCGTCGCCTAGTGAGAAGTAATTAAGCCCAATTTTCTTAACTATTGGTCAATTACCTGCAGTTGCATTCGTTCACATTCAAAGTTGAAGGCATGGATGTAACGGCTCGAAATTTTCGGGGTCCCTCGCCATTGTTAGGGGCGGGGTAGATGGCCTCCAATTTCTGGCCGAAAATGATAAAAAACACCCAAAAATAGCCAAAAAAGCTAGTTTTTCCTAAAATCGTGGGAGGGGGTCAGACATGCACAGTATGGAAATTCCGGCAGGAAGGGACGGGGGTACGCGTCAAAAACATCATTCTTTCGGCGCCTTTGACGATGTTCTGTCTTTCTAGAGCATAAAAACGTAAAAAAATTGAGCGAAAAAATGAAAAGGAGTCGAACAAATTGAACAAGATATAGTCCAAACATGAGCGTATGGCGCTAAGCGCCAAAGATTTGACACTTCTGAGAAAATAGATAGTAGAGAACGCTTAAAATAGCACCTTTTTACGAATTTCTCGGAAATTTTTGAAAACTTTCGAGAAATCGCGAATGCTGGGGAGGGTTGAAAAAATTTTGGGTGGGGGGATTTTTCTGGGTCTGAGGGAAAACCTCCCCAAACCCCCTAGGATCATGTATGGAGAGTGTCAAAAATTTTTTGACTTCGGGGATGACGGCGGGCGTCCAAGTCTGGGTGGATGATTCCTCGAAACCTCCCCGTGTTATATGTATAGTTAGTCGCTTTTTCGCCATTTTTGGATAAAAATTGGACTTCATTTACCCCTATTACGCGCATGACCAGAAGCATTTAAACAATTAAAATTTTGGGCCCTTTTGCATGTACGATAGCAGGGGCTTAAAATAGGTTCGTATCTACGTCTAATTATCACCTCGCCTAACTAGCTAATTATAGCTTAGCTCAGTCCAATGCCTTTTTTGCAGAAATATGCATAAAATGCGCCTAATTTGCATTCTATAATGAGGCGTTAATGATATCCAGCTACCTAATGCTATTTACGTGCTTCTATTTTTAATGTTCCCAACGGCTTGTTGGGCTGGTCGGAAAAAATTACCCGATCTGCCCTGTCGAATTTTCATATCGTATGTTTTTAGCTGGATTTTAATAACTCGGCTAGTTAACGATCCCTTTACTTAAGTTGCATTTTTATTTCGCCCTATTTTCAATCATCGAATAGGCCGATTCGATATATAATTCCATAATTACACGCCTGTCTGCATTGTGTAATTCAAAAACCTTATAATAGTCTCATTTTCGATCGAAAACGCGAAACTTTAATCGGAAATCTGCGAAAGATTTATTTTTTCTCGTAGTTGAAAAAGCTGGATGAATAATATTAGATTGACATTGTTAGCATGCATGATGCTGAAGTTAGAAGGGTTAGGGAGGCTTTTGACCCATGCATGTAACAGGGGTATGGGGCATTTCCCCACTCACAGTTAGTCGTCCCCTATTCTGCCCCTAAAGCCAGAAAATTTTTGACCCTTAGATTTCTGGAAAAAATTGCATTTCCCCCTTTTTTTAGGTGTTTCGGTCGAAAATTGTAGTTCATTTACCCCCACCTTCCCCCCCCCCCCGACTAAATGGCCGGGGACCGGGGACCTTTCACCCAAAATTAAAACCCTGTACATGTATGGGACCGTATACGTTCAACAAGGGTTTGGGGGATCCCCTCCACTCAAAGTCGGGCGTCCACCCATCCTCCGAACTCAGAAAATATCCGAAACCATTCCCGATTTTCGGAAAAAAGTTGCATTCTTTGGCTATTTTTACGGGTTTTTTTTGGCATCTTTTGGCAAACACATAGAAATCATTCACCCCCCTCATTTAAAATGGCCGGATCTGAAATTCCGAGCTGTTGCATGTATGCGTACCACACCTGGGCGTGGGGGGATTTGGGGGTATGTCCCCTAGAAAATCTAATACTCCCCTCAGAAAGCAAAATACCCCCAGAATTCCATTTTTGAAATTTTTAAAATGTTTACCGTGCCACCATTTTTAAGATTATTTTTGACCTTTGAAAAATCTTGCACACACGCCTTCCTGAATTTTGGTGCTGCCCACTTATGGTTAAGATTGATATAATGCAGTCAAAATGGACTAAAACTGCTTTAACAATGCGATATTACCACGAAATAACCTTTCATAGGCTATTTTGACCATTTTGATCGTTTATTTAGCAAAAAAATCGTGAACATCAAATTCACTGTTTAAGATTTTCGAGATTTCACCTAGAATTCGGCCGCTGCCCATTTATGTTCCACACACTTCACAATTCGGGCACCTGCCACACGTGGGGGGCGGTTGGGGGTATGCACCCTCCGAAGGCCGAATGTCCCCCTCCCCGAGAAGCGAAAGCACCCCGCCCCACAGAATTCAAATTTTGAAATTTTTTCAATTTTTCTCGCAATTTTTTGATGCCAATGGATAGTGCTCAATGAGAATTTTGGTGCTGCCCACCTATGCTACCTATATATTGCATGTGAGAGCGTGGGGGCGAGAGGGGGTATTACTCTCCCTGGAGCTCTGAAAAAACTGATAGCTGTACAGCCATTTTGTCCGACAAAGCATTGCTATATATGCTTTTTTAGGCTCAGAAAATTAGCTATATGACATTCTTGGGCTCAGGAAACTAATTTTATAGCCTGTTCTGTACTCAGAAACTTACCATGTGAGGTCAGAAATCATATTTAGTTGTCTTTTCTGAGTTTCAAGAGGATATGTAGATATTTTCTTGATTCAAAAAGGGCTAAATAGCTGTTTTTAGTCCAAAAAAACCTATATAGCTATGTTTGTGAGTCCAAAAAGGCTGTATAGTCAGCTTTCTGCGCCCAATTAGGCTTTATAGCTAAGTTTCTGTGCCCAAAAAGGCTATTTGAACCTTTTTACGCAGCACGTAGCTACCTACCAATTTTTGTTTTTCACCCTCCCCATCTGAAAGTTTGACCTTGCGCACCTATGATGTCAGTAATGATTTGTTTATTAGCTTTCTTCTTCTGAACCTGATACACAACGTTGGACGCTGTGTTAGGTTGACTGCGTGGAAAAGGGCGATTTTAAATTAAACATTATTTATTTCTTCTTATTCTTTGTATTAGTACTTTTTGCAATCGAGTCCATGCTGTAACTTATAGACACTTTTCTATTCCTTTCACTGATCGAGGTTTATCGATTCCTCTTTTCTGCCCAGTTTTGGCGGTTGTTTGCTTGATTTATGCGCTTATATTTTCGAGACATTCCGATTTTTCCTGCAGTCCTTTTTTGTTGGAACTTTTTCATCGTCTCTGTTCGGTCGAAATGACGATGCAGCCGCGCACGCTCCAAAAATAGATCCGATTGGCTCGCTATTCATAGCCTGGCGTCCAAAAAGCCAGCCGGTTTTCTCCTCTCATTTTTATCCCTTTTCATACAATCCGTGTCAAAACACGAAACCCAATTAATTACAAAATACGCAATTCGCCTCAATGCATTTTTCCTCTCGTTATTTTGCGGACTCTCGGCTCGAAACGCGTAAAAAATAACAAAATCCACGATATATGTATATATATATATATATATATATATATATATATATATATATATATATATATATATATACCTTACCTATATATAAATCACCGAGCGGTTAAGAGATAGCATCGTCATGTGCGAAACACGTGTTATTCACTTTTTCGAAAAAATGATATTGATTCTTCACACCCCAGCCAGACGTGTAACAGTCACACATTGGCGTGGGGGGGTTTGCACCACACCTGGGCGTGGGGGGTTTGGGGGGTATGCACCCCCCGAGAAACCAAAATACCCCCCCCAGAAATCAAAATACCCCCCCCCCGCCCAGAATTCAATTTTTAAATATTTTGTTCTTTTTTTTTTGCAATTTTTTGATGCCAATAGATAGTGCTCAATGAAAAAGGTCGACAAATGGTGTTTTTTTCGCCGTACCACCGCTTTTAAGGCCATTTTTGACCTTTGAAAAATCTTGCACCCTCCAGAATTTTCTTGCTGACCACGTATATATGGTTTGCACACTCAGAAGTTGAAAAATTTACCGCAGATTTTTGTAGACCCTAGAATTCTAATTTTATTTCGTAGTAGGATTTTGGCGATTCCACCCAACCAGATCCCCCAGAATTTTCTTGCTGTCCTTGTATGGTTAGGGCTCAAAATTTTGGGGAGGGACACTCAGTTATATCTGAGGACGACCATCAGACCTAGACCTGCACAGCGTGGGAATTTCGGGTGTGGGCGAAATTTTAAAGCGCTTTTTTCCGGGCTCAAAAGATGATGCGCTCCAAAAACATCGTTTTTCATCGTTTATGACGTTGCTCTTAAGTCTCAGAAATTTCTGATAAATTCAACAAGTATAGTTAAAAAAGCAGTGTATGACTCTAAGCGTCGAAAATTTGACGCTTTTGAGCACGCAGATAGCTAACAGCACTTAAAAAACATCTCTGCTACAGATTTTTTGAAATTTTTTGACTTCGAAAAGCGCCCCCGAACTCTCCCTAAGATCATATACAGTGATCAATAATGTTTCGGTAAAAATAGCAGCTTAGAAGTGGCCTAGAAAGGCAAGTTTTTGTCAGAAATGGAGGGGGTGGTGGTACGGCATTTTTCATCTCCAGATCAGACATACGCATGTAGGGAATGGGAAAATAATACATGCCCTGGAAGAATAGGGCAAAATTACAGTCAAAAATTATTAAAATAAAAATTATTCTGCTAAAGTACATACGAATAAGATCAATTGGAAACTGTGGAACCTTTTTTACGCTATTTTATGAATTATTTAAGTTTTTCAGTCAATTTTGGCTTAAGGAAGCTCTGGCTGACCTAACCTCCCCCAGATCGATCATGCCGTGCACATTCAAATCACACTTGGGCAGCAATCCTGGGACGTTTGGATGGGGCAGAACTGGCAGCGTGCCAAAAATTCAATCCTAGGGTCTACAGTTGTCTGCGGACGCTCATGTGTGGTCTTGATCCTCGCAAAGCGGATGGTTGGTTGATCTCAATAAGTCTGCACTTCAAAAGTTTTCGTACTGGACTATTTGGTGGAACAAAAGCGTTTAGATAATGGAAAATGGGTCCCGTCTCGCTGGACCCACCGTCCCACTAGACCCACTTTGTCGCCCCGCTAGACCCACCACGTGCATAATGAGGTGTCCCGCTAGACCCACCGTTTCGCGACCATCCCGGTAGACCCACTGTCTAGGAAGACCCACCAGGGAAGAAAATTATGTACTCTTATAAGCAAAAACAGAAACGTCTGCAAAGTATATCCATTCAAGTATATATGTTTATTCAAATATATAAGTAATTAATTAAAAAATAGTTACATTCAATTAAGCACCTAATCAATTGTATTTAATTAATAAATGAATAAATTTTGTATGATTACAAATTGTAACATGCAAAGAAGATATGTGCGTGCGTGCGTGCATGTGTGCGGCAATGGTAAGTAACCAGCCATGGCCGATTATTTTTTAAGAATAAATTTTTATTTTTTATGTGAAGGAATACAATCTTGTCAAAGACATGTCGGAGTGCATTTTTTGCTTTTCATTGTAATGGTATTGTACTCTTTGTATCCTCCGATCAGGAAATTTCCGCATACATAGTTGTCCGATAACAGTACAGTTATGCACATATGAATATGATGAAAAGCATGTAGGCATTTCACAAAGACGGATCAACAATAATCGGGCCGAACGGATGATGCAAAGTCTCAATAAAAAATCGAAAATGTTAATCAGGTCATTGTCAATAAATCCGAATCTGTTTTTAAAAACAGGACTAAGGAGGGCTTATGTCCATGTGCTCAGTTTATATCACCGCTTCAAAGACTATATAGAAATTTTGATTTCGAATCGAGCCATGAATTCCGGTCGCGCTAATTTTGTTTTAACTCGTTACATGAAGTCAGCTATGTTAGTCTGTGAAGCTGATAATAACGAAACTTTTTAAACTTTTCAAAAAAAGAATTCACTTAAGCGTCTTGATAACTATTTTTCGTTTCACATGTAACATGTATGTCTTCATTTTTTCGGTTGGGTCTCCTGAGACATTGGGACTAGCGGGATGGTCGCTGAATGGTGGGTCTGGTGAGACACCTCATTATGCACCTGGTGGGTCAAGCCAGACTTCCGGTGGGTCTAGCGGGACGGTGGTGGGTCAAGCGGGTCGAAATCGGAAAATGTGATCATTTTTGCAAAAATGCTACCGTTTTTGTAATTGTATTATCGATCAATTAGCAATTTCGTGTTTAAAATGATTTAGGCTGATGCCTAGGTCTTTAGTGCCATGATTGACCTATTGAAAAAACCGAGCGTTGCATAATCGATCTAAGGAGCTGATGAAAGAACCTTATCCTTGGGCGTGAGGAAATTCTGGGAGGTCTGGTTGTGTGAAATCGCCAAGAATTGTCAAAAGGTTTTACTTGAAATAGAATTATATATAGGGCCCTACATTAATCTGCGAGAGTTTTTTAACTTCTGCTAGAATGTAAATACCAAAGTTCTTTCCACTCCAAAATGTAGTTTGGACCTCCAAAATAAAGAATACTACCCACAAAAATCATAGGAGGCAAACATTTATCGTTCTTAACGTCAATTTAGCGTTTTAGACCTGCCAGACTCCCTTGGAATCGTGAATGTAATGACATTGGATAGTGCATTCGATGCTGAAACGTCCATGTGCCATAAATTTTTATTTTTGTAATTGCTTTGAATTTCAGTCGATTTTGACTTTGATCTTTTCTTATTCTACGAATCTTTTTGTTTCCTACCTTGAGGTCAGCTACTACCACACGTGGGCGTGGGGGTTGGGGGGTAATGCACTCCAGAAGGCCGAACTCCCCCCAGAAATCACTTTAAACTTTTTTCGCAATTTTTAGATGCCAATGGATAGTGCTCGATAAGACAGGTTATAAAGGGTGTTTTTTCACCATACCACCATTTTAAGACCATTTTTTGACCTTTTTAATCCGTTTTTAATTTTTATTTCAGCATGTTTCCTCTATACCGTACTTTTAATCTCTGAGACTAAATGTCATGCGAGCTATGAAACATGGACCTTTGATCCCTTAGTGCGCGTTTCACAAGTGGAAGTATGCTTTACCATATTTGCTTTTAGTGCATGCATGCACACGGTCAAAAATTCTGGGAGGGACAAAACGAGTTTCCTGCCGGGGGGGGGTAAATGAATACTAATTTAGGTATTTAATGTCAAATTTTGATACCTACTTTATTCGTTTATTTCATTGCTTATGAACTTTTGTGGTTAAATTTAACAAAGAAACATAAGAGCGATGGAGTGACCCGTAAATTCAAATATAATGCAAAATAATGGAAGGAAAGTGTCTCACTGAAAGAGTTGATCATAAGGCTGCTCCAAAAATATGTATTTGTACTCAACAATTATACTGTTAAAAAGTCGTTTGACGCTTTTTCGTGCTTTGAGGAATAGGTTTGGTCCCAGAACGGTCTGAGGGGCTATGCCTTCCAAAAATTCTGGTAGGGGGATACCCTTTCATACCCTCCCAGTGTGCATGTGTGCTTTAGTGTATAAATTCTTCCGAAACTTTTAGTGTATAAATCCTCTTGTCTAAGGGAATTCAACGTTTGACGTTTGACTCTCTTTCGATTCTTCTATCCTGAAGAACGAGATAGCTTTCCCATTTCTGGTCATTTTCCACCTTTTGATTAAAATTCATGCCTATTTCTCAATTGTTGGCTAAAAATTAAGTCCTGATATTAATTGAACGTTGTTTAATCGTTCGTTCGTCGCCAGTTGAACATTTTCGCTGCCCGTGCCAAAATTTTAAGCCGACGTTTGATCCAAATTTACCTTTGAAACCGTATTGTATTGTCTCAATTTGTTGCTGCTATTTCAGTCATTTTATTTTAACGATCGATTTTGAATGAAGAAAAATGTACATGTTATGTTGTGCTTAGGATACATCAAAATTCTCTACAAGAAGCCAAGGACATTGAGTAGTCAAAACATTTGTCAAATTTTCGTCCAATAACTGGTTTGCGAGCATGTTTGTCGAAAACAGGAAATAAAAATGTGTACGTTGAAGTTGTCAAAATTTTTAAATTGATTGAAAAGCCTGGATTGGATAACATCGTTCAAAACGCAGATATTTTTCTGAACAAAATAGCCTAAATGTATAGGGCCAATACGTTGTTCCGATCATAATTGTTGTTTCCAATATGAATAACACCCACTTTCCACTTTTTTTTGATTTTCTCGTAGTGTGATGCAATAGTTCGATATTTTTTCCGAGAAAAATCAATCATTTTTCAATTCTCACTCTACGCAACCGATTCAATTATCTGTCCCAAAATGATCAGCCAGCTGCGAACTTTATGTGAGTAGTTTATATCCAAAAATTTTAAATTATGCTACCGCTTTTTAGGATGTTGACTGCCGTTTACCGAGTGCGCGCGGGGAAAATGACCGGCCACTTTTTAAATTAGAAAATTCGTTAATGATTTTGGGGGCATATATTAACATAATCCTGGTATTCATGTGGGGATTTCTATTTCACTCCTCTACAAAAAGCTTTTAACCCTCCTTCCAATTTTTGATATTGAAAAAATCATTGAAAACGTCTTGTTTTCAGTGTTTTTAATTATTTTTCATAGAAAAGTGCCAATTTTATGGTGGTTCGCGCTAAGAAGTAATTTTTTGCGTATATTTAGTTGAATCTTATCTAACTTTTATTTATATTTTCGTTTTCATCTTATAGGAAGCAGGTCAGAAACCCCCAAAAAATCATGTTATTGACGCGCATTCATCCTCTTTGTGACCAAGTCATTGAAGAAAAATTTTTTAGACTCCTTTCCATGATTCTCACTCTGTGCGTTTAGAATTCCAGCATCCTAAACACACCGCAGACCACCAGATTTAATTTTTTTGAGTTTCTTTTAAACTTTACAATTTTTGAAGTCGGCAATTATGGTCTGATGAAAAACGTCAAAAAACGGCGTTTTGGGTCCCGCCAGTAGTTTCTAAACCATTCTGACATGTGGAAAATTTGTGAACCCCAGATCTCTAGAACTCGGCTTCTGCCCATCTTTCCCACACCCCACGAAACTACTATGATTTTCCGTAATTTTTGATGTTTTTATATGAAGAAAACATAGTGTGCAACTTTTAAATGTCGTGCTGCTGCCTTTAAACTCAATTTTAAACCCTTTTGGCCCCTGTCGGCTTCGGTAGAGCTTGTAATGCAATAATGGCGCGGGCTACAAGCATGCGAGGCCTTGGGGGTTCTGGATTTCCCTGAGAATCTGAAGGATTCCCAAAAACTCGATAGAGCCCTAGGATTGAATGAATGCAGCTATTTTGGCAAGCTTTCACCCACCCGTCAGACCGTCCACTTTGGCTGCTGCCCACATATAGCCTATAAGAACTTATCCTTACATTTCTGCTCGTCCTTTCCGAGTAAATTTTAATGTCTGCAAAAGAAATTAGAAATGAAAATATTTTACCCTATCCTTGGCTATATCCGGTTATGCAAAATATCCTGCATTTGCTCAAATACGACGAATGCTCGTTGCTTACCTGATGTTCCTCTCTTAACACCTGCTTTTTCATCCGTGGCTTCATGCATATCTTATTATTTACTAGATTCTGATTATTTACAGAAAGATATTTATTAATATCATATGGTTGGTTAACGCATTGGTAGATAGCCTTGAATTATAAAATTAATTTCTGAGACCGAAATCCGTTCTTCGTGACGAATATGATTTCATATAATTATTTATTACGAAATCTTCATATCATTGGTGCTAGCAATGAAATCATACATGGCATCATAAGTGGGCATTAGCCTAATTCTGGGGGGTCTGTTGGGACAAAATCGCCAAAAATAGCACCAAAAATTCAACTGTGGGGTTTTTCAGATTCCAAGTGATCCAGAAACCTGCCAAGCCCATGGTGAATGGCACACATGCCCGGACCTCCCACAATACAAAATGCCTTAATCAAAATTTAACATAATCCTAGAATGGAAGTTTTGAGAATTTTCCTTCCTTTTTCCGCGATGTTTTGATTTCAATGTATAGAGCCTGATGAGAAAGGTCGAAAAATGGGGATTCAGCTCTCCAGCCTGCCACCTACGTTTTTGATCCCCTTTTAACGTTTAAAATTTTCGGACTTCCTAACTTGAACTCCTCAGAACTTTGTCTTGCTCATGTGTGATGCATGTGTGCAGCGCCTGAATTCTGGCGAATTTAAAAATTTTGAAACTTCACAAAAAGCTCCAGACAATTAATGATTATGGGCAAAAAATATCTCCAGTTCTAACCATTGTGCAAAGAAAGAAAAATTTTGAAACTTATTTGTGGGGGTCTTCCAAAGTTATAGGGTTTATTTCGGATTTTGTGACTTTAGACTTTAGGCTTACATGTTGTGAAACCCTTGTCGCTTCGTTAAGGATGAAAAACATAGCATAATACATTTGGCTTCAGTCTACTTTAAATTCGTACCAAAGCATGGCCTTAATTTGCTCATAGTATTTGTCTTAAGTTTGCTTATCTCAGCATGCTTATCTAGAATTTCAATCAATTGTCTCAGTATTAAATAAAAACATACGTTTTTCTTAAATTTCAATTAAATGTTTTTTCTATTTTACGGTCAGAATTTCTGAAAAAGAGACGCTTCCCTAATTACATTTTTATATTAATAGGTATTTCGACTGACTTTTTGGCACTATAATGAGTTATGTTATAGATTACAAAGACTGTTCGCTTTTCATTTTTGTTCATTTCATTTAATTAGGTCAAAGCACATTCTTTTATACTATAGGCAACTGATTAACGGTACACGGGAGTGCATTTCTTCATTGTATTTTCTGCTGCAGTTTTTCCACTCTGAAATGTGTATTCGTTAATTTACTTTCATTCTGTCTGTACTGCAATTTTGCGCAATCAATTACTTATTAATGAATAGTCTGCTTACTTAATTTCCGAACTTTTTAGCACATTCGTATAAACTAGCAGACGAGTTTATAGAAGGTCGTTGAAGCGAATCGTTGCAGTGTTTCGAGATGAAAGCAGTCCTTTAAACAAGTTGGCGTAGGGTTCAGTAGACGCACGAGAAACTGGCAGACCTTCCAGACCTCTAAAATTTTTGGCACGTTTTTGAGATTTTGTCAATTTTCAGCACCCAGCCCAAACCCCTGGAGTTCGGGTGCTGCCCTTATATGGTTCTCCTTGACTATAGATGCACGGCATGACCGGTCTGCGGCTTTGACCACACATGGGCATGGGGGAGTATGCACCCCTCAGAGGAATACCCCCCTGAAATCAAACCCCCCCAGAATTCAATTTTTTGTTTTTTTCACCATACGACCACTTTTAAGACCATTTTTTGACCTTTGAAAATTTCTTCACCCCCTCTCCCCCTGAAATTTTTCCACCCCATCCCCCGAATTTCGGTGCTGCCCACCTATGGCTGCTGTGACTTTAGGCGCACAGCACGGATGATCTTATGATCACTAATTCAGCTTTCTTGGGCCTAGATGACCTTAAAAAACTGGTGCAATTGCTAAAGTAGTGTTTTAACTGCATTTTTGCTCAATTTCTGGTCAATTTCAAGCACTTATGAAGAAACTTTTCAATTTTAATCAATTTCGGCCTCAATTTTGCATCAGTTTTCCCAAAATATTTCCCATTTTTCTATTCTGGCAAGGGGTCCTGTCCTGACTTTCCGTACCCCCTACATGTTAATGTCTACTTGTGTTGTGACTTGTGATTAGCCGGTATAAACGGATCGTCAGCGAAAGGGATAGCATCTTGGTGTCAAGGTTGCTCCAGAAACTGGTATAAATGTTTAAATAGCGTAAAACTATATTAATCCTCAATTTCTGCCCAATCTTCAGCACTTTTGCAGGAAATTCCGATTTTCATCTTTATTGGTTTGCCTTTGCCTTATATTTATCAGAAAATTTCTTGTTTTTTCATGCTAGGGTTCAGAGACTTCCGCGTGCGCGTCTGGTTCAAAATTAATATGTATTTCCAATTAATGATGTAACGGACCTTTGTAAATTTAAAAACTGGAACGTATTCTGTCAAACGAATTTTGACTGCTAGAATGCTGAAAAATTTCATCAGAAAATTATTAATCTGCAATTGGCGACTTTTAAGACTTCAGCAACAAAACTGTGATTGGTCGACCACGATGCAAAGCAACATGGCGCCCGCCAAAACGCTTTACGCCCCGAATTCGTTCCAGTCTTGGAATGACAATAGCACCGCAAACGCATGCTCAGGAATGTCGACTGTAATGGAAAATGGATCGCAAGCCGGTTCTCAGGCCTCCAACAACACATCTACCTTAATGTTTGCTCTATAAAATTTCTTGAGACATTTAAGACGGTGCGGATTGTCAAATAGGATATTGCACACGCTTTTGGAACGCGCAAATGTTGAAATTTTGTAAACAAAATATCCGTTGTAAACGGACGCAATTTCAAATTCGATTTAAAATGTTGTAAACAAACAGCATCAGAGTTTGAAAATGCCTATCACTTTCGATTTTGCAGTCTATTCGAGTTAATATATTGTAAAGTGAAAGAATATTATATATTGGGGATAGCCGTGTTACGGGAAAAGGTTTGTTGTAAACAAACGATCTCTCAAATTCGGTTTAGAATGTTGTAAATAAACGACTTTCGGGTTCAAGATTGTCGAGCAGCTGGGAGAATGTTACAATTTAGTCGTTTTTGCTGTAATGTGGAAGCATTTTCATGCTATGAAAAGCTACTCTGCAAAGTAAAATATTGTTGTAACAAGCACAACCTCAATTTCAGTCTAAATTTTAGTGCGCGTCGACCAGCTGCGTGAATCACTCAATGTGCTGTAAAGTAGAAGAAGTGTAATATTAGGAAAGCTGCATTGTGTCGTAAGCAAGCGTGAGAATGTTGTAAGCGAATAAACGAACGACATTTAGGATCAAAATTTTCCAGTGCAGCTATGAAAATTGTACAATTTCCTCATTGATTGTAAACTGGAAGCATTTTAAAAAGCATTAAGTTGTAAAGCGATGGTCGATGTTTTCAATTTAAACTGATGATTTGTCAATAACGGACGGTTTGCTACATGTGCGCGCCCGCGGCAGAAATTCATCAGAATTTTACGTTGTCGTTATTACGCCTCATTTTGGTTCCATTATTTTTCTACGTTTGCCTATTTTCTACTTTTACATTTTGTATGTAAGAGACCTAGTGTTTTTGTGTTTTACGAATAAAGACGGTGTCGTGTGACTTTGCTCTTCGCATGCGGTCTTTAAGCAAGTTTTCGTATAAAATTGAGCTCCTGGCGGAAAAGTCGTGATTTCATAGGTACACGTTTTTCTAACCATCATCTTGCGTCGTTTTCTTTGAAAATTCCCTCCTTCATCTCTTTGGCACGTTAATGCTTTCCAAAACTACCTTCCCACTACGTAGCGTTGTCAAAGTTAGTAAATTACAATAGCGTCTAGGCTTAGGGTTCTCCCCATTTTAAAAAGTTAATGAGGGTTAGAGTTACCTCTAACCCTATTTCTGGAAGAGTTGACTTATTTGAAAGAGTTATTTATATGATTAACAAAGCACGCTTTTTGGCACTAAAAAACTGTCTCAAAATAGACTATGATTTTAAATTTTGCATTTTTATTGAAGTTGCTTCAATGGAAAATTCCAATTTCAAGTCAGCGAAACCCAACTTACATTGCAACCACATCAGAATCCGGCAGCCGGACCCCCAACCCAGAAATTGATTTTTCTGATTTTTCTTTGTTTTTCCTGCAATTTTTCGATGCCGATGCATGAAGCTTATTGAGAAACGCCGAAAAACAGTGTTTTTGCCCTACCATAAATGGTTAGGCACTTTTTGAATTTGAAAATTTTGAGAATTCAGAATTTTCGGGCCGCCCATGTATTCTTGCATGCAATGCAACTTACAAGGATCGAAAATTGTAGTGTCTGCACGTATGTAACTTGTGCGACCTAGCTGGGTATACGTATTGCTGCATGTCGTATTCAGACATTTCAGTGTACATGCTAGTATACCTAGTACGTGTACCTGTGTAATCAAAAGCCTGAGATACCAATGTATGTTCAAGCAATTCATAATAGAATAATTATAAGAAAAGACAATATAAAAATAGGACAATTCATCGCAAATTAGACTTAAAAACACTTCCAATTCCAAAGTTTTATAACTGAGATTGTGACGGTTTTTGTTCATTGACACACGCTTGACTAAAAATGCGTTCAGCCGGAATACGCAAGGTAAAGGTATTCATAGTGCTACATTGTATAAAGTTGGAAACAGTTCCTTTTTAGCTGCCTAATAAGCGTATGGGTCTGAGACGTCAGAAAAGTTAGTTTTTTTCCAAGTTGATTCAAGTTGCTTCGCCTGAAGTCTAAAATACAGGGTGGTTAATAACCTTTTGCCAGGGGGTCAGTGCTATAACTATAGATCTTGGGATCAAACCAAATATACCATTAGATAGAGGATTTAAAACGGAATTTATTGATGCTAAATCAAAAATCAGTGTGCCTAAGACCGTCAAGAGAAATAGCTTTTAAACGATCGAGGTGTGGACACAATTAATAAATGTAGGTATCAAAATATTTTTCACGTTTCTGTACGAAGTTTTATATCAATATCAAATAAGTCCTATTTAGGGCCTGGAAAATATTTCGTCTTTGGTCAGACTGTTTTTGTTCACGACAAGCATACGTGGGCAGCAAGAAAATTCTGGGGGGGGGTGCAAGATTTTTTTGAAGGTCGAAAAATGGCCTTAAAAATGGTGGTATGGCGATAAAAACACCATTTTCCGACGTTTCTCATCAAGCACTATCCATTGGCATCAAAAAATTGCGAAAAAAACGAAAAAAATTTTCAAAAATTGAATTCTGGGGGGGTATTTTGATTTCTGGGGGGGGGTATTTTGGTTTCTGGGGGTGCATACCCCCAAACCCCCCCCCACGCCCAGGTGTGACGACAAGGCGCCTTGCATGCGAGCTAATGCGACACAACATTTCTTAAAACAATCGAATGTCGAATTTTGGGGTAACGATATTTAGCCTGGAAATTCACTCAACTTTAATGCTGCCGAAACCATTGAGCCATTCATAAAGATGAATTCGAGGCGCAAATAATTGTCAAAATCTGACTGGTCGATAATCATATGAAATTTCGCACAGAAACGTGGAAAATATTTGGAAAAATCTTGAAAATCGACGTAGTCTGTTTATTGGTTTGCGATCATACCAGATTATTTTTAAAGCTGTTTTTCGCACAAGTGATGGGCACACTGATTATTAACCTGGCATCAATAAATTTCGTTTCACATTCTCTATCTAATGGTATATTTGGTTTGATCCCAAGCCCTATAGTTATAGCGCTGACCATAAATGATCTGGGGGGGGGGTTTCACCCCCCTGCAGAATCATTTTTCACCCCCCCCCCGCAAAAAATTTTTCACCCCCCAGAATTGGCGATTTTCATAAAGTTTCCCAAACTTACTTGAAAATTGGTAGAAAAAGTGTCTTTTTAAGGGTTTTTGGCAATCTATTTGCTCAAAATCGCCAAATTTTCGGCGCTTCGCGCCATATATTCATATTTTAAGCGATATATTGGTCAATTTATTCGACTTTTTTCGAATTTTTTTTCCTGATTTTATGCTCTAGAAGGATAGAGTATCGCCAGAAACGCCAAAAAACGATGTTTTTTAACGCGCACCGGCCATTTTTGGGTCCAAAAAAGGCACTTTAGGTTTCCACCCCTCCCCCAGAATTCCCATGCTGTGCATGTATGGCGCTGACCCCCTAGCAAATGGTTGCTAACCACCCGGTACAGTAATAAAAAATTACCGCATGGATAAACAACTCACTCACCCTTTTTTAACCATTTCCCAATTAAAAATCCAAAGAGTTAGGGTTAACCCCATAGTCACTAACTAATACAGAATAGGGTAAACTATCAGAAAAAGCCATGTGTTAACCCTATTTTGGATTGAGTTAGAGTTAAATCTGACAACACTACCACTATGTTACTATATAAATAAAATACATAGGTGCATGTCTGCTCCGACCCCTAAAAACCTAAGAATTCGCAACGGACGTCTCTAGGATTTCTTGACAGGAGGGAGGGGGCGAAATCGCAGCGTTGATTAAAAATTTAAAAAAGGGACCTGTTAGACAGAATTTTTCGAAATCAAATTGCAGCGCCAAATTTCTTTAAAAAAGCAGTCAGAATAAAGTGTGGGCAGGAGTAAAGTAATTAATGCTTCCTTCTGTAGAGATCTCTCTACACGCCATTGTGTCGCTTTGGATCAATGCGAATATCATTTTGTTTTGTGTTATGATATACCTACGCATCTATGACTGATTGCCCCAGATATGTACTCAATTTTGTGCTCAATTTCCAAATGCCCGTACGCGACCGTTAAGCATTACACTTAAACGGCTCGCCGGTACCACCTTCCCCTGGAAATGATCATATTTTCATTCCTTTCCCACACATATTTTAAATCAAATCCGGGATAGAAAAATGGGCTCTCGGGCTCAATGAGACTTGAGTACGAATTGGTATGTGTGTTATCATATCTTACGTGTACTTAAAGATCATATGTGTGTGTCTCATATTTGTGCCTGTCTTGTTTGTACACACCTTTACTGTACGCTTTTGCCCATAGGCCTATTGTATTCGTAGATCCATTTTATTTTTCTTTGTTTGTGTTGTTACGCCTCTTTTTCTGCGCCGGTTAAAACCGCGTGTGAGGGCAGTTTGGACGGCATTACGGCACTTTAAGATGTTTTCATTTAACATTAGTTTTTGAGCCTGAGAGCCTCTCTGTCAGCTTCCGCGCTGAGCGTGTTTTTCTTTTTCTAGCCATAGGTAGAGAAGACTCCATATGTGCCTTTTTTATTTTTTTATCTTTAGTTTTAGCGTAGTGGGCACACATTCTTTTCGCCCTTGCGTTTTGTTTTATTCATTTGTGTGCGCTAATTGGCACTTGTTGTATGCCTTTGGCAGGGCTTTGCGCCCTTGTTAATTACATTGTTTTCTTTTACCCATTAGTGTAACATGACGGATGACAGCATGTATTCTCCATGCTGTCGCTTTTTTATTGCTTCATAACTTTTCTGTCCAAAAAATATTGTTTAACGATGTTGGGCTTGGTCGAATTCCTGTGCTGTTGAATTCTGTCCTTGTACTACACTATACTTAGGAACCCTCAATATTTTCAAGCACCGGAATTCGGTTTAAAACAAGTTAAATAATAATATTTTTGAGACCTCAATTAGATTTCCAGGAACTTACTTTAATTAGGTACTTAATCTCAAAGGGGTTGAGTAAGCAAGTTTCACTAGGTGCGTGCATAGAGGGCTGGGCTACCCTGAACAGGCTGGGCCACTTACCCCCAAAGTTGCAGGCTGGTGATCGATCCCCTAAAAATGGAAATAACCCCCGTGTGAGCGCATAAGCCTAAGATTTGGGCTTAAGTAAGCTCGTAAACATAGAGTCTTCTGCTATATTTACATTGGAGGTCATTCACTACAACCGGCCCAGCTAGCATTGTTCATTTTTCTTCCTAAATATTTCAAAAATTTATTCCACTTTGTATAACCTTACTATTTTCATGTGCATTCTTAACATTATTCTCTTCGTGTGTATTTTTTAACTCTATTGTGTTTGTGTGCATATTTTTCTTGTCCGAGATTGGGGTTGTGACAAATTTCGTTGTCCTGATCTTAATCTCGATTGTTTGCCATGCCAGGCAAGAAAGTAGCCAGAATAATGGCTAAAATGGGGAAGAAAACCCTGGATAAGTTGCCTAAGCAGGCTTGTACCCAGAAATCCACTCTAAATTTGTCTAATGACTCAGATTCAGATCATAGTGCTAATGCACAAATCTGTGCAAGTGGTGACAACGTTGTAAACGCCAATTAGACGCTCAGTGTCCGAAAAGCGGACATAAGTGTTGACTCTCAGCAAGCTAATCAAATTGCAAATGACGACAATATCACTCTTTGCCAAAACATGAATGGAATGACAATTCCAAGTCCTCAACGGTCGATTTCCGACACAAACGTGAATCGGATTGCCAAAAATCGCAATTCAGAAAATCTTTTGAATGTCATGTTTGCTCATATGCAAGATTTAGAAAATCGTCTTGAACGTATAGCTGTTGAACATGTGCATGAATGACAGCAAAATGCAAATTTTGCAAACACTGATTTGCAGCCTAGCAGGCCACAACCAGCTTCTATCGTCACTGCAAATGCGGACCAGCAGCATTTCACTCGTTTTGCAAATGCTGACTCGGATTCATGCGTGCAGCTTGCAACGTCAATGCCCATCCATTGTTTTTCAGCCTCCGTGCGTCCAAATCTGCAAATCGCAACGCAGTCACTGCGTCCCATCATCACTGCAAACGCTGAGCAGCAACATTTTGCTTGTTCTGCAAATGTTGAACTGTCTCTGCGAGTACAGCTCGCATCATCAGCTGTTCCACCAGCCCCTAACCAAGTTAACCCCATAAATGTCGAAATACCTTCACTTCATGGGATGCACATTCCACAAAGTCAAAATTTTGTGCCAAATACAAGTGCATCAATCCCATTGGATCAGATACCATCTCAGAATCAGCAGATACGAAGAGTTCATTATCCAGACCAAGTTTCCAACTCTTTGTCGGAAAGACCTACATGTCGTAGACCCCTTTTCTGACATTTGCGGCGTCACCATCATGAAGTTTGAACTGATAGCTCTGTAACAAAAGCTAGTTTTACAGTATGATTTTATGACAGAATTCGTACGAGAAGTTAAGTCATTCGTTTACAGTATGCTTAGATTACGAGATATTCTTAATTTAACGCTCGATTACATAAAAAAATATATTTCGGGAATTCCTTTCTATCTGTTAGCCCACATGCTTATGCTCTAAATATTAGTTTTATTCGTTCTTCGGGCAAAGTCCGGGAAATATTTAGTTGTAATGACGCAAATGAATTCGAAAGTGATTCGTTTTTATGAAAGCTTCTTCCTTTTCGACCTTGTACCTAAAAAACGTCATTTAGTCACGCTTGTTTCAGTGTTAATTAGCCAATCGGAAATCGCGTTATCGTAATTCTACCGTAATCTCAACCAATAGAATAATTCTCCACCTTTTTCGCGAAACTATAAAATATCTGTGCTTTAACGTTTTGGACAATTCTTTCTAATCCGGCTAACCCGGGGTTAAACCGAGTGTTTTCGGTGATACGTACGACGTTCGACGTGCAACGCTATACTTATTTACTGATTGATAATTGCTGCTACCGTAAATAAAAGATCTGCTTCGTAGCTGACGGTTACATTGTGGCGAGACGTTCGAGGACCGATCGCTGAAGTCAACTACAGTCACTTGCCACGACGGAGAATCAACAAGTAAGTCCGTTAACTTTGTCTGATCAGTTCGTAGATATAATAAGAAGAGCTAGATATAACGTAAATTCTCGTAGGACAAGAAGTAATAGACTTTATTCTGAAAATAACTCGAGTGACTCAGAGGCTGAGGAGGACATGAATCAGGCAAACGCATTAGCTGATGTTCAAGCACTTTTACATCAAACTGTGGAAAACGTAAGAGAATTATATGATTCTAGGCCTATTTCACAATCTCCGTCAAATTTAAAATCATTTAGCGGCGATCCGAATGATATAAACTGGTCTGAATGGGTACGTAATTTTTCACGCATGTCTGTGTTGGCTGGAGCGACTGATTTTAGGCGCAAGTTAGCTTTATTGCCGCTTTATTTGAGGGATTCGGCTTTGTCATTATATAACGAATTAGAAAAGCGTGATCCTGCTTTAAATTCGTGGGATGAGTGGTGTGAAGCTTTCTTGGAGCGTTTTCCTGATAATAGGCAGATGGATGTGAAGTATGAGCAGCTTGTGGCGCGAACGCAACAGAATGGTGAGAGTGTTACAACATTTGCGAGCGAGTTGAGACGATTGGCAAAAAGAGCGTTTCCGTCATGGCATGGTAATGGTGAGTATGATAATATCGTGAAAAATCATTTTATAAATAGGCTAAATCCAAATTTAAGACGATGGGTGCAAAATGCGGAACCAGCTAGTTTTGAGGAAGCGGTAACGGAAGCAGAAAAACAGGAGTTGCGCGAAAAGCAGTGCGCGAGTAACTGGATAAGTAACTTAGCTACGACAGCGGATCAATTAGGTACATTAGTTAGGCAATTAAACGCGGTCAGTGTTGCAAATTCCGTGCCATTGGAAGGTACTCAAAACCAAAATCACGATTCAACTGATTATCCTTTTCTTGGTTCATCCAGGAATGGTTTTTCAAACACACGGAATTTTCCATCAAATTTTAACAATTTCGGTGCAAATAATCAGTTCAGTCGTGGTGGCAGTTTTAGGTCCCGTGGGAATTTTTATGGAGGTGCCTCAAGAGGGCCCTATTTCAACAACAGAGGAGGTCGCCCCTATGGAAGGACTCCCAACGGAACTGTCATTTGCAATTACTGTGGTCGTGTGGGGCACTACCGCACAGCCTGTCCGCGTTGGCAAAATAATACGTATCAACCTTCGAGATTTTCACAAAATGCGCAACGTGACGGTCCGTCGCGGACTACAGTGCCTAATGTCCGTGGCGTTTCGAATACTCGTGGTTCACGGGATGCCCAGCCGCGAACTCGGGTAGTTAGCAC
The DNA here is from genome assembly GCA_036768485.1 of Mermis nigrescens. Classification (NCBI taxonomy): domain Eukaryota; kingdom Metazoa; phylum Nematoda; class Enoplea; order Mermithida; family Mermithidae; genus Mermis; species Mermis nigrescens. The sequence goes on along the minus strand of JAVLUZ010000004.1, from coordinate 1,400,786 downwards.
TCAAGTTCAGGAGGTAGGAGACTTGGAGCAAAACGATTATGGAAATTCGTCAGAAAGCCGGGAAAATTCAAATTTAGATCCCTTCAATTGCGACGATGTCGAGATTTCGAATTTTCATTCTTACGATCCCCCTACTTCCTCCATCCGAATGGTCCTAAGTAGAGATTGTAATGAAATGCGCCACGAAACCCCGGAAAATATTGATTTGTATGTTTTCAATGGGAGCTCTGAGGGATCGGGGGAAGGCGACCATCCCATTGAAATGATCCAGAATTATGGCTCAAGTTTTGAAGACGAAAGCTTTCGCGTATCTAATGAGAAAGGGACAAATGATAATGGAAAACTGGATCAAATAGAAAGGACCGCGGATGATTTAAAAGCTGCAGCGTGTAAACAAAAGGCGCATAGTAAATTAAATGAAAAATTGTTAAGAAGTGTGAGCCGGAAAAGTATACGAAAGGTCGCAAATAAACGAAAGAGCTTAAGTAAGCATAATCTCATAAGATCAAACGTAAGTAAGGAATCAAAACGGCAACGAATTATTCAGTGGTTGCACTCTATAAAAATGGACGGCTTATGTAGAAATTTGAGACGCTTACCTCTGAGCATTGATACCATAGCTTTCCTTACGCTTATTCTGTTTTGCGGAACCGTTTTCGGGACTTCTAGTGCTGAACCGTATTATCAATGCGGGATGTCTCGGGGCGGACAAGCCTTTTTCGTTCCACCACACGTAATATGCACTCCTCCGAATTCGGGAAATCCTGAAATAAGCGTCACACTGAATATTTGGGAGCATAAAAGTAAGCTAGATAAAACCAGAGCAGTAAGATGCGTTATAAGGAATCGTACGATTTGTACGAATACAGGTTTTTTCGGTTCAAAAGGAATTGTTTTAGATCAGACTGAACAGTTATTAGTCACACCTGCTGAATGTTTACAAATCTGGATTGATAAAACTTATCATAAATTACCATTAATCGAAATAAAATCTGGAGTATGGGTGACGAATAACACTTTAAAACTGAAATATGTATGGTGCTGTCATGATTCATGTGAGAGAGTAAGTAATATTTTACTAGAAGTGGGCGTAATCGCAACTGTGAATAAGGAAACAACTATCAGTGATTTAGGGGATACGGGAGGTTGTCCCCCTAGCCGCGGACTTTGTACTAATCCTTCCGGAACCATAATCTGGAATGCGAGCGATTTTAGCAATTTATGCCCAATTCAGAAAATAGGAACTTATCCTGGTCGTATTATAGGCTCTCACGTAATCGTTGAATCTATTCAGGGCGCATTTAAACTAAAACATCCTGCTTCGCTGTGTAACTTATCGTCAATATATTTTACCGAGCAAGGACCGATTCTTCAATTTCAAAACGAAACAAAATTATCGAAAGAATTATCAGATTTTAAAAATATTTCTGATTCATTTTCTGACTCCGATCCGCAAAACGCTAAATTTCAATATTTATATGATAAAATTAATGAGCAAAATTTCCAAATTTTTCGAGCAATTTGGTCAGAATTGTGTCATTCGGCAAGAAGGCAATTAAAAATGATTTGGCAATTTTTAAAATTAGACCCAACGCTTGGGGCTCGTGCTCTTTTGCTTCGGAATGATATTGTTGCATCGTTTGCAGGACAGGTACTGATGGTTTGGGAATGCGATCCTGTAATACCAGACGAGATCTTCTGGGATTATAAAATTAATAATACGTGCTACGAATATTTGCCTGCTAAATTAGGAAATTTAACGCTTTTCATCGTACCGGGAAGTCGCGATTTAATATCTATATCACCGGTAGTTGATTGTAATCATCACGTTATAGGTATATATCATGATCATAAGGTAGGATGGAGGACATCCTCAGGATCCATCCATGTTAGCTCAATACCGTACGAAGTTTCATGGAAAATTACTAAAAAAGTACTAACTTTTGATTCTCCTGCTATTTTTCACGACCAAAAAGCGGGAATAGTCTCAACATTTGGCTTAATACGGAGTTATTCATCTCGTGTACTTAGACTAGAACAGCAATTTCAACGACTTTTAACCTATACGTCTAGCTTAACGTTAGATCCGGACGTAGTCTATAAAACTTTAGCAGGTACGAACTCGATGTTATCAAACGTTATCAATGGACCCTCCCTGGCTATAGAAAGCGTCATAACGCATGGAGGTACATCAATTATTTCTGAACTAACGCAATTAATTTCAGGTCCATTACAATTATTACTGAATTTATTAATTATCGCTGTCTTTATCATTCTCATGTTTCTCTTTTTCTGGTACGTTTTGAAATATTTACGTCATCGATGTAAGAAAAGTAAAAGACGGAAACGTCGTAGTAAATCACCAAGAGAAAGAAATCAAAATTTTTCAGTTAATTTGCCACAACAAAACGAAATCGATAGGCATAATGAAATAATTTCACCAAATTTTTCAGATTTATTAATTCAAACTTTTTCTTCATTATTAAGAAAAGAAAGTAATGAAAATGATAATAAAAATGGTTCAACTAGTCAAAACGTAAATTCAGAAATAAATGACCGTTGTCCTCGACTTGATATCTGGATTAATGACTGTGAAAAACCGGTAACGGGATTACTAGATTGCGGTTCTGATATTACGATAATCAGTGTTGATCTGTGTAAGCAATATAATCTAAAGATTGAGCTTCCGATCGTTAAACAATTCAGGACCGTAACTGAGGATATTGGGACAATCATAGGATCTGTATGGATAAAAGTTTCGCTCATATCGCCTAAAGTATTTTCGTCTGCACCTGAAGAAATGATACGCGTTCATGTCATTCAAAATTGCCCTGCGAACTTCGTTTTAGGGACAGACTATCAAAGAAGGTTTTCGAAAGTTGATATTCAGTGGAAAAATCAGAAAATTGATTTTGGTACTTTTAGCGTGCCTATGAAAACTTATTTATATCTGCCTGAGACAACTAGGGGCGCAGTAGTTGTGCATAAAACTGTTCTCGTTCCACCTAGGTCTATAGCTTTTATTTCTGCTTATGTCTCATTACCGTATTCTCGCTTATATTCTTTCGTTTTCGAACCATTTCAAAAATTTATCGATAAATATCAAGTTCAAGTCGCATGCTCGATCGTTAGACCAGAAAATGATAATATACCTATTAATATTTTGAACGCTTCGTGTAATCCAATCATAATTTATGCTGGTTCCAAAATTGGCAAGGTAAGACTTTATCGAACGATAGAAGAAACTCAAGTTCTTTCAAATGCACGCGGCGCAACAGCTGAAATGCCTAAATCTAATTGTTTTCAGGACATTTTTGAAAAATTTAAGAATTTTTCTTTGGATGAAAAAGGAAAATTTTTAAATTTAATACAGCGATTTCGACACATTTTTGCGGTAAACGAAGAAGATTTAGGTCGTACTAATCTTACGGAACATCATATCGAAACGCTTACTGATAAGCCTACTCGTCAAATACCTTACAGAGTACCGCAAAAACAACGGGAAACTATAGACGCAGAAATAGACAAAATGCTGCAAAAACAAGTTATTCAGCCATCAAGGAGTCCTTGGTCGAGTCCAATAGTCTTAGTACCGAAAAAGACGGGCGGTTTTAGATTTTGCGTGGACTATAGAAAATTAAATGCCATCACTAAAAAGGATTCTTACCCATTGCCCAGAATTGATGATATTTTTGACACGGTCCAGGGGGCTACTTTTTTCTCAACTTTAGATCAAGCTTGGGGGTATTGGCAGATTCCCGTAGCTAAAGCCGATAAGGAAAAAACGGCATTCATTACATATAAAGGTTTATATGAATTTAATGTTTTACCTTTCGGACTTTGTAATGCGCCGGCGACATTCCAGCGGCTTATGGACGTAGTTTTGAGTGGCCTACAATGGTCAACATGTCTAGTATATCTCGATGACATACTGATTTTCGGGAAGACATTCGACGAACACCTGAAACGATTAGAAGAAGTATTTTTAAGACTTGAAAGTGCTGGTCTAAAGCTACGCTTGCAAAAATGTAAATTTTTCTTAACGAAAATCGCATATTTAGGGCACGAAATTTCTAGTGAAGGTATTAATCCTGATCCTGAAAAAGTCAAAGCTGTTTTAGAATTTCCGGTTCCTATAAATGTTGATAACTTACGTAGTTTTCTTGGTTTAGCTGGTTATTATCGACGCTTTATTAAAGATTTTTCTAAAATAGCTAATCCATTACATACGATGCTAAAGAAAAATATCTCATTTAAATGGAACGAAGAATGTAATAATGCATTACGTAAATTAAAACTTGCTTTAACATCGATACCGGTTTTGGCTCATCCTGATTTTAAGAAGCCTTTCATTTTAATTACAGACGCATCGGGAGTAGGATTAGGAGCTGTTCTCTCGCAAGAAACCGAAAACGGGGAAAAACCTATTGCTTATGCGAGCAGAAGTTTAAATAAAGCGGAAAAAAATTATAGCGTAACTGAATTAGAAGCATTAGCAGTAGTGTGGGCTGTGAAACATTTTAGACAATATCTTTATCAACAAAAAGTCACTGTTGTCACCGATCATTCTGCTTTACAGCAAGTTCTAAAAAAACCGAATCCGTCGGGACGCATTGCTCGATGGGGTTTAGCCCTGCAAGATTTTCAAGAACTTATTATTAAGCATAGGGCAGGTAAGAAACATAGTAACGCAGATGCATTGTCTAGAAATTTAGCAGCTGCAACTTCAGCTATTCACGAACAAAATCAGAGCGTACAGGAGGAAAATGAGGAAGAAGAAAGTTTATCGA
>JAVLUZ010000004.1:1300866-1395979 GCA_036768485.1 Mermis nigrescens | reverse complement strand
ATCCTTAAGCACTGGCCATCCTTAACCATTGCCTATCCTTAAGCATGGTATATCTTATAGCGTTGTATATCCTTAATCATTGCCCATCCTTAACCATAGGCTATCTTATAGCACTGCCCCCCAGGGAGACAGGTATAACTACTAGGCTATCTGCTGCTGCTGAAAACTTATAAATATGACTTCCCGGTCCTTGCTCAGACACATTATGCAAGTAAACTTAAGCACAAAACGAGTGTGTATTTATAAATTTGACTTCCCAGTCCTTCGAATTGCCGGTCCTTTGACTTCCTGGTCCTTCGACTTCCCCGGTCCTTTGATTTCCCGGTCCTTTGCTTATGCTGCAGAAAACGGTACCATTATGTAGAAAAGATAGGACGACTTTTTCACACGTAATAACATAGCGGTACCTACTGAAATACGCTTGCGGGGGGTCTCTATACTACTATCATATTTTTCTACCTGTTTAACATTTTCTAATCATCTAGGAATCACTCACTTTGGGGAGGTTAGATTGTAACGCAAGCAGAGTTCTGTTAAAAACGTCGCTTTTATTGATAGCTGTGAGCGAATAGGCATCAAAAAGTTGCATAAATTGTTGCCATTGCTCTTCATCATGATTATCACAATGGCTGCTGTAGATGCTACTATATCCCATAATATGCGCTGCTTTTTCAATCTGAGAGCATAAATATTAGCATGCTATTATGTGAGAAAAAGATGTTGGGATATAAAAATAAGAAATGCGAGAGAGGGCATTTTTTTTATTTTAGTCAGCTGAGAAAAATTAAATCAAGTCGTAATTATCCACCACAGTGAACAAATCTGAAAGCTCATCACGTATATTCCTCAGTTTCATGAAAAAAAAATGTTTTTTTGGGCCGCTATTCTAATTATTCTTGTTCTTCAGCACAAAACACGATGAACTCTTGTTCTAGCTCTGCACAGACTCCAACAATGCTTCAATGTTTTAGAATGTAATTAAATTCAAATATTTCATTGAATTTTTCCTTTCACTTATTCAATTAAAGTACCATTTACTATGATTTAGAAGGGCGTTCTGGCCAATCAGTTTATCTGTTTTTTTTCCTGATCCTTCTTCTGTGTCTAGAAATTTGTACAGCCTATCTACTTTAGCTCCAGTTATAATGTCGATTTTAATGCTTTATGATAAATTATATATTAGTAAGAAATCAGCACTTTGAGAATATGCATAATGATGTCACAAAAACTTTAATACGAGAAAATAGTACTGCACGTGTTCAGGCAGGTATCTTTGGGAAAATAGAGGGGTTCGGGCCGCCAAAATTTAGAAAAATCTGAAAAATAGGGTTTTTTTCAATTTTATCCTGTGCTATTTTGAACTTTTTTGGCTTAGTCCCCCTAAAAATTTGTGTTGGTCCCCCCAAAATAGGACGGCCAGATGCATGCCTGCGAGTGTCGTATTTGCATATATTAACATATTAACTCACCAATAGGACATGTGCGCAGCCACCATGACTGTCTTTCCAAAACTGTATAAATACACGCTTAAGCATGACTAATCAGTTTGGCCCGAGTCTCTTTATATATAGTACACAGGTTTGGTAGCTAATCATAGGTAGCGCGTTAGCGCGTACCTATACTATACTTTGGGTACCCCTAACACCTGTGCACCCCCTACAGCTATAACGGGACACTTCTGGAAGGTGCGATTTTTTTAAAAGATAGATAATAAAAAATTCGCTGCCCTGGTTTTTTTGTTTTTCTTGAAACTCAAAACTGGCTGTGTAAAGAAGGTGTAAAGTTTTTGTGTAACGTTATAACATGGGATGAATTTTTTGGGAGGTTTTTTAGACGGCAGATGGACAACTCAGTATTGACTCCTCATGGCACAGATTTGTAGAGGAAGGGATGCTCCAGATTGATTTTTTTGTTTGTTGAAATTCGCATTAGTTCTCGAATGGGAGTGTAAAGAGTGCGAAAATCTGGGGGTCAAAAAGCACATTTTGGTCGAGTTTTCAACCTGCTTATGTCTGATACTAACTCCGGTTATGAGTTTTTTAAAATGTTTTCAGACAGAAATGTAGAGCGGATCAAGGGCTACATTCTGCATAAAAAGCAAAGTCTTTTAAGCTCTATGGTGAGTTAGATCCTGGGTTTTAAAGTCCGTTTTAACTAAGATAGCTCTGCCAAATTTTTCCGCTTACGAGTCAGTGTAAATTGAATACAACAGTAATAGAGTGCCTTTCAGGGCTACACATCGCAGCAAACTGCATTTAAAAAACGCAATATTGAGTTATTTATGGGAGTGTAATGTTCGAAATCAGAGGTAAAAAATGGGCGAAAAAACACGTTTTTTCCGAATTTGATTGATAAATCATACCAAATAATTTTTGCAAGATGATTTTGGAACACAGGATTGTACTACGATTTAAAAGCTACAAATTGTACCAAACCGAATTTCTTATTTCTTTAAACTCAATTGGGAGTTCGGTACGGAATTTTAAAGCTTGCAGTGTTCTAAATGATGGAAAATACGTTTTTGTTGCGTTTTTTGTCCGCCACTTTCTCCGTCCAGAAGTCGGGATAAGTCCAACAGAATAAAAATAAAATGCTTTATATCGGGTGCATGTCAAAGCAAATTGTCTATACATTAATATTTAGCGAGTGTAAAGTCAGAAATTTGGTGTTTAAAATGCGTTTCTGTCTTGTTTTTTCTGCCTGCTTCTCCGGTTATGAGTCAGGGACACGATTATCAAGTCTAGAAATGGACCAGGAACCAAATTTGATATGCCAGTCTGGCGCATATGTTTACACTCTATAGTGTTGTAAAGTGGTTTACACCTATTGTTAGTTTGCCCATAGAACATTATGGAGACTTAATTTTTTTCATTAATATTAATCGTACTATCGGAACAATATCAAAAAGTACGAATCTGACCAAAATCTTATTTACACTAGGTGTTAACATTAAGTTTGCACTACATATGTATTTATCTTAGTTTTTGAGCATTCCAGAAACCTAATTTTTTCTGGAGTCTAGAAATTTTCAAAGAATCAAATGTGAGACGTCACGTAGGCGCGTTTGTTTACATCCAACAGTAATGTAAAGTAGTGTACACTCATTGTTTATTTGTCCTCAGACCACTGTAGACATGCAATTTTTTCATAAATGTCGATAATAATATCCGAGTAATATCAGATTTACAAATCGGAATAAAATCGTCTGTACACTAGGCTGTTGTGTAAAGTTTACACTCCTAATTAATCTTCGTTCTAGAGCTTTGCAAAAACCTGAATTTTTTGTCGAAATCTAAAAATTTACATGGTTATCAAATAAGGGACGTCAGCTGGGTGCGTTTGTTTACACTCAACAGTGATGTAAAGTGGTTTATCTTCGTTCTAGAGCTTATGCAAAAACCTAAATTTTTTGCCAAAATCTGAAAATTTACATGGAATTGAATAAGGGACGTTAGCTGGGCGCGCTTGTTTACACTCAACAGTGATGTAAAGTGGTTCACATCTGTGTCTATTTGTCATTAGACCGTTAAAGAGACGTAATTTTTTCATGAATGTTGATCGTAATCACCGAGTAATATCGAATTTACAAATCCGACTAAAATCTTCTTTACACTCGTTGCTAGTGTAAAGTTTACACTATATAATAAGCTTCATTCTAGAGCTTCACAGTAACTTATTTTTTCCCCAAAGTCGTAAAATATATATGGAAACAGATGTGATACGTCTGCTAGGGGCGCATGAAGAGTAGTGAAAAGTGATTAACACCTAATGTTAATTTGTTCTTAGAACATTATAGAGGTTTTATTTCTTAATAAATGCTGATCGTTATATCATAGCAATATCGAAATTATTAATCCTACTAAAATCCTTTACACTCTTGTGTAAAGTTTAAAATGTAAATTAAGTTTAGCTCTAGAAAGTTTTGGAAGCATATTTCTACGTAACATAAGAATTACTAATCAGAATGTTTGTTTCTTCTACAACTAGTAGCTTTGTAAAGTTTAAACCATTCAATTATTAGAAGAACCGCACAGTAAATGAAATCTAGTATTGTATTTCCAAATCTTGCTAATTAAAAGTAAAGTACTAGCAAAGAAAAATGCTCCGATGGAACAAAAAAGGGAATATACTTGGGATTGTGAATTATCGAGGATGTAAAAGGAGGGGACTAGGAAAAATCTTCCAATGTTATATGCCAAAAATCGCAAAATATGTTAAAAATCAGACTTTCTCTAAACAATGCGAAAAATCGAAGTATATTCTGCGGTCTCTGAAAAAACGTATTATTTCTAAAATAATTTTCTCTGATTGACATAATATCTTAAAAGCATATTACGTAATGCAACTTTTTGCAGACTTCATTCAACTTTGAGTTGCTTAATAATGTGACTGAAAGTAAAATGCTGTTAACAAATCATAATTAAGTTGTTCGTATTTCATTATTACTAAGCATGTCACTTAGCAGATACAGCCATTCTAAGTGTCAAAGTGCAAGCAATATTCAAATTACCAAAAAATTGATTGAAAAAAGCAGCGAATTAGCAATGCAGTAGGTAAGCGAATTGATGGAAATAGTACATATGGATGCATTCAAGACAATCGATGATATTGTTGGTTCAAAGCAGTAGGATACACGGAAGCTGGCGTACAACAGACCTTATGTAGATACTCTTTTACACATGTCTACATCAATTGTTTACTAAACTTTTACATTTTTCAAAGGCCGCAGAATATACTTCGATTTTTTGCATTATTTAGAGAAAGTCTGATTTTTAACATATTTTGCGATTTTTGGCATATAACATAGGGAGATTTTTCCTAGTCCCCCCTTTTACATCCTCGATGATTCACAATCCCGAGTATATTCCCTTTTTTGTTCCATCGGAGCATTTTTCTTTGCTAGATAATATTATTCGATATACGTCGACGTTTAGTAATAAATTGTGTTGGCGTTAATTGACCTGCATTTTAGTGGCCTACAGCATGCCAGATGGTCACGTTATGCATATACTTTGATTTTTTGCAGCATTTCTTAGCGAAACTCTAATTTTTATTAGATTTCAACAACTTTTACAGGCATACACAGGTAACTTTTCCCTAGTCCCTTCCTGTTTTTGTCCTTAGTGATGCGCAGTTTCAAACACACTAGTCCTTTTCGTTCCTTTAAAGCATTTTTCTTTGCTACTATCCTACTTTTAATTAGCATGATTTGAGTAAATCAATCAGTAAACACAAATGGTAGCATGCCACAAGAAAAACAACAGTCCAGGAACACGAAAAACATTTTTTTTAAACTTAAGCATTATCTATCTGAAACAAGACAGCCTTACCTTGCTTAAAGAAATCAAGTGTTTGCAGCCTATGCAATATGCAACTAATGGATGTAAAGAACACTTACACTCATTTTCGTAATCCTGACGTCATATGGAACATTTTAAAAAAATTAAGATTATGCTATGCTCTAAAACTAGAGTTGAGTACTAACTTTACACAACTACTGGTTATCATGAAGACATACAGTCAGATCCGTAATCTTGACCTGAAAAAACAACGTTTTGCAACGCTCTAGAAGCTGAGAAAATTTATATTGCAAACTTTAGACATCAACAATGAATGAATAGTGTAAAATATACACAACTACTGGATTTAGAGAAAAACTAGCAGTCGGATTCGTAATTCTAACCCTATATACAAACATTTTAAAATAATTAAGCTCCCGCAACGCTATAGAACTGCACTTAATTTGCGGTGTAAACTTTGCGCAACCATCGAGTGTAAAGAAGGTATTCAGTTAGATTTGTAATTCTAAGATTTCTCTAATATCACGATCAATATTTTTGAAAAAATTATTTCTCCACAAAGGTCTAAAGACAAGTAAATATTAGATAAACGTCTCCACAATGGTCTGAAGACAAGTAAATATTAGATGTAAACCGCTTTACACCTCTGTTGCGTTAAAATAAATACGCCTATCTGACGTATGACGTTTGATCCCTGATGTATTTTTCGACTAGTGATCATGTCAAGACTCATAACCGGAGGAAATGGCAGAAAAAACAAGACATAAACATGTTTGGCACCACCAATTTTTGACATTACATCTCCGAAAAAGCTCAGTATTGATGTAAATAAACACAATTTGTTGTTATGTGTAACCCTTAAAAGGTAATTCGTTTTTATTTTATTTAAATTAATTCAATTTCTCGAGAAGAAATTAGCAAAGAAAAAAGAGACAACATAGTATTCTCCCACCATTCATCACATTACAAACTTCAAAAACCTGAACCTAACACTTTATTGAGTGTAAAGAAATTCAGTTGGGGCCAGTTTGTAGCCTATAAATAGTAGTATGTTGTTTGTGAAAACGTCTGTTTCACATTCTATTTTCAATATTGGCTCATCAAAAAGTTATGAGAAGGTGTTTTTTGCCCGATGTTACTCACATGATTTTAAAGTTTGCACCTCCAGAAGTAACTCAATATAGAGTTTTTTAAATGCGATTTGCCGCATGTGTAGTCCTTGAAACGTTTATTTAAGTTGTCCTGACTTATAATTGGAGAAGTTGGTCACTCACTGGAGTGTTAACTTTGAACCCCATTGTCTAACTCCGTATTGAGTGTAAAAAAAGTTTGCTGGTAGACCGAAAGTATTAGAACAAATATTTTGTGACTCATAAGCGGAGTTGTTGCCAGACATTAAGATGACAAAAACAAGACCAAAATCTGTTTTTACACTTTAAGATTTTTTCAATCTTTACAATCCCACTCGTAAACTAATGCGACATTCAAAACATAAACAACAAATTCAAATTTAGAGAATTGTATCTTCTAAATTATATACTGTTGAATTGCATCAGGCATTTACATGGAGTTGTGTAAAAGCTGGCAAAAAGAAATCACCAAAAATCGCTATGTTATAGCGTTATGCTAAAACTCTACACGCTTATTACAAAGTCGATATTAAGTGTAAAGAAAAAAGTCTGCATAATTTTTTTCAGTTATCTATCTCTACAAAAAACCGTACCTCCCAGTGATGTCATAGTGTTGCTGTAGGGGTTGGCGTAACGTTATAGTACTTAGCAAATTTCGGAGTTATTTTTCCACGACTGGTGAACAACTCAGTATTAAAGCCACATACAATTGTTTTGAATTGTATTAGAAGAAATGTTTCACATACTATTTTTTACTTTTTGAATTTCGCGTTAGTTCTTGAATGGGAGTGTAAAGAGTGTAAAAAATGCCGAAGTAATGACAGATTTTGATAGAGTTTTCGACTTGTTTATGGCTACCAAATTCATCGAATGAGAGTCCCCTAAGGACCTATTTATGAAAAAGCACTGTCCTATGCTTAAAGGGCTACACGAAGAATTTATTTGCGATTGTGTAAACTCCATACGAAGTTAATTCTAGCGGTTTAAAGTTTACAGTCCGGTGGTGGACGAAAAAAACAGCTTTTTACCTTCTTTTAATTTGTCAGCCGCTTCTGATGATACGAGTAGGATTTTTAAAAGCAATAAACGTTCACAATACACTTGGAGCAAAATGCATTCTAAGTATGTTGTAACTCCACTGAATGCAAGCAAATTCTCCCATGTAATCCTTAAGGCATAAATTATTCTCAGAATAGAGATCATGTCCGCCCGAATATTAATAGAAAAAGATAACGGACAAAACTGAGGCAGGAACGTGTTTTTCACCAAAGAATTCCTCAAAACAAATCTACTATTCAATGTAAAGAACCGCACAATACTGGAAAGTTGAAAGTAGTAAAATTAAAAAAAACACCAAACATTCAATTCTAGGGGTCTATTTCTGTTTTTGAGGGTGTCCCGCTAGATCATCCTCACCTGCATATGTATGTATGCGTGATGCAGAGTGGCATGCTACGCGTTTCCTTTGTTTGTTCAACCTACTAACTAACAAGTTTGCATAAGTTTTTTCAATATAAGATTTGAAAAAAATAAAAACAAAAAGGATTTCACGTTCGTAGGTTAGAACCACACCTGGGCGTGGGGGGTTTGGGGGTGGTTTGGGGGGTATGCACCCCAACCCAGAAACCAAAATACCCCCAGAAATCAAAATACCCCCGGAATTCATTTTTGAAAATTTTTTTTCGTTTATTCCGCAATTTTTTGATGCCAATGGATAGTGCTTGATGAGAAACGTCGAAAAATGGTGTTTTTATCGCCCTACCACCATTTTTGAGACCATGTTTTGACCTTCAAAAAATCTTGCACCCCCCAGAATTTTCTTGCTGCCCACGTATGGTTAGAACTCATGTTTGATGTGCTAGCATCACACCACATGACGCTTATAACACCTTTTGCTTTGTTTAAAGAGGGTATAGAAATAAGTTACTTGCTTGTGATACAAAACCCTTTTTAGATGAATTCATGCTCTACAATTTAAATACAAGAGATCATCAAGCGTATAAACTGAGTTGTTTACAGGCGGCAGAATAAAAAAATTTAAATTCAACGTTTGTCATTCTGTAGGACAAGAGCCAATTGCGTACAAAAATTTTAAGAACGGATCCGCGACATACAGGTCTTGTGCAACACGCTAAAAAATTGGTTCTTAGGAAAAAACTTAGAGATGCACACTCATTACTAGCTCAAAATTAAGTGTACCAACAAAAGGTATTATCCTAGCATGTCTCCACCTTCGGAAAAATGTATCCTTTAACACTGTTTTTGTGCAAAAGTCATCGATTATAGTCATATTTAGTACGCTGTTGACGAATATGATAGTCATTCTTAACAAAAATGCTTACATTTAATTATATATGCGAATTTATGCAAATTTTATTCGAATTTAAAATTGCGCCTCGCTAGTTGTGATTTGATTTGATTAGCTGATTAAGAATATAGTAAACATTTATGATATAAAGGTGGCATTATTTAAAATTTTGTTTTTTATTTTGAAATTTTGAGCCAAAATTGCTCCGCAATTTTCGCCCATTCAACTAAGGCTTAGCCTTTGCGCAGGCATCAATGTGGACGCACATAACTAAGCCTAAGCTGAGAAAATGATTAAGAACAAGCAAAGCTGTTGTTACAATTTGCTTAGGCTTAGGCTTATGTGTCTCCGCATTAGTAGTAATTTTTGCCCATTTATGCCTTAGGCTAAGCCCATGTCTGGCACCAATCTTAAGCCTCAAGCAGTGATCAGGAAGAAGTTACCAACAAAAAACCAATTGAGCCGGCAGTTGTGTGTCAGCAGTTTAGAATGAATGTGTCAGCAGTTCAAATGATTGTGTCAGCAGTTTAGTCCGATGTGCATAAATTTGCATATGTAATTGAATGTACACATTTTTGTCAAAGATGACCATCATACTCGTCATCAGCGTACCAAATATGGCTATAAACGATTACTTTTGTACAAGAAGAGTGTTGAAGGACACGTTTCTCCGAGGGTGGAGACATGCTAGGATAATACCCCAACAAAACCGTAGCAAATCACTTTATGATCCGTCATATAAAATAAAACTGCACCTCACAGATATACGACATTACAGCTGTAACGGGCTAATGTGTTTGGGGTACCCAAATAGATTACAGGTGCGCACTAGTGCGCTACCTTTGATAGTATTTAGTGACGTGCAATTCTTTGAGTGTTCTAGAAATACGAAAGCTTATGATCTTTTGGAAACTGTGATTACATTCATTTCATTCTTATTATTTGTCAAGTATCGTGTGAATAAATTTTTTTGTAAAGATTCAACTTCTGTAGCAAACAATTTTTTCATCTATTACCTAAAAAACGCATCAAAGGTAAAGAAATATTTATTTCATTTAAAATTAAAATTATGCCCTTACGGTAAGCTTTCGACCTTTGAATTCAAGTCTAAAAAGATCTTGTCTGCCCAGCATCCTAGATGTCCAGATAGCAAATTGAGTAAAGTTCATTGGTAAGCCGGTCCAATTTTGTTTAAGCAGTGGCAAGCCACCAAGCTGATCGATCCATTTTTGGATGGGTTGACTTTTCATAGCGTTTCTCGTATCTGATAGGTTTACAACATTAGACCATTGATTCATAGCAAAGAAAAATGCTTCGATGAACAAAAAAGACGAATATACTTGTAACTAGCAAAGAAAAATGCTCCGATGGAACAAAAACGATGAATATACTTGGAACTGTGGATTATTAAGGATGTAAAAGGAGGGAACTAAGAAAAATCTATCTAAAGTCGCCAAATCTGCTAAAAAATACACTTTCTCTAAGCAACGCAAAAAATCGAAATGTATTCTGCGGCCAACAGATTATTAAAATAAATATTTAACCATAAAATATGATTGAAAAAGCAGCACCTTAGCTATGCAGTAGCCATGGGAAATGATGTTGAGTAAAGTAACAGTCTTTCTAAGCCAATTGAATGAATGGTTTAAAAGAGTAGGAAACGCGAAAGTTGACTTGAAACAGACTAAATGTAGGTACACTAGCAGACCTTTAACGATTGTGTGCACTAATCAATCGGCCCCTGCTTTGCTTGCTTTAATGCTCAAAACAAAATAAAACAACTTTAAATACAATACCACTTAGTTTTCTATCAATCAGGATATGAAGCTAGTCAGCGTTGCTACTTGCCAGCAATTTAAAAAAATAAACATTACAGATTTCGTTTACACACTCTTATCTAAAACTTTGAACATTATTTAAAAAAGACACCTTTTTAGAGGCCGCTGAATATACTTCGATTTTTCGCGTTGCTTAGAGAAAGCTTGATTTTTAGCAGCTTTTGCGACTTTAAGTAGATTTTTCTAGTCCCTTCCTTTCACATCCTTAATAATCCACAATTCGAAGTATATTCATCTTTTTTGTTCCATCGGAGCATTTTTTCTTTGCTAGTACACTACTTTTAATTAGCGTGATTTCAGTACATCAATCAGTAAACACATACAGTAACATGCCACAATAATGACAACAGTCCAAGAACGCGTAAAACAATATTGTTCTTAACATCAGCATTATCCTTTTTAAAAGACAACCTTATATTATATAAACAGGTCAAAGTTTTTCAGCAAAAACTCAAAAACTTCACACAAATATCAAGTGTAAGAAACACTAACGCTTAGATTTGGGAGTAAAATAAATTTGTAGTATAAACTACATATTAACAACAAATGAATAGTGCAAACTTTACACGACTACTAGGTGTAGAGAAAACTAACAGTCAGATTCCCAATTCTGATTTTACGTAGAACATTTTGCAAAAAAATTAAGCTTGCGCAGGGCTCTAGAACTAAAGTTAATATGCAGTGTAAACTTCACACAACCGCAGAGTGTAAAGTAAATTTCAGTCGTATACGTAATTCTAATATTACTCTGATATTACGATTAACATTTATGAAAACATTAAGTCTCCACAATGGCCCGAGGACAAATAAATATCACATGTTAACCACTCTACACTACTGATGTGTGCAAATAAAGTGGCGTATCACATTTGGTTGGTGGTTCATTTTTAGACTTGAGATTATGTCCAGACTCAACCCAGAAATTGACAGAAAAAAAACAAGACAGAAACACGTTTTACTCTCCAATTTTTTTTACACCCCCCGAAAAAGCTAAATATTGATATGAACAAACGCAATTCGCTGTGACGCGTACTTCTTAGAAAGTACTTTATTTTTATCTTATTCGACCCCGTCCGACTTCTGAAGAGAGAAAGTGGCGAACAAAAAAACGGACAAACAAGTATTTTCCACTGTCCACCACATTGTAAACTTTAAAAATCTAAACCTAACGCACCATTGAGTGTAAAAAAATTCGGTTCGGGCCAGTTTGTAGCCCTTTGATTGCAGTACGTTTGTATTTGCCAAACTTATGTTCCGCAAAATCTTTGATATGATTTACCAATCAAAATACGAAAAAAACTTGTTTTTTCGCCCATTTTACACCTCAGATTTCGAACTTTACACCCCCATAAAAAACTCAATATTACCTTCTTTTAACTTAGCTTGCTTCGACGTGTAGCCCTTAGGAGTTACTTTATTTCTGTTTTACACAATTCATCATAACTCATAACTGAAAGAGTTGGCAGAGAAATCTCGGACAAAATCTGTTTTTTTACTCACCCACTAGAGTGTAAAGTTAAAATCCCACGTACTAACTGCCTATTGATTGTAGAAATGTTTGCTGGTAAGCACAAGATGGCCCTTGATCCGTAGTACATTCCTGTCAGAAAAAATTTCCTAAAACTTATAACCGGAGTTGTTGGCAGACATAAACAACTCAAAAAACTCGGCCAAAATGTGTCATTTCACCCCCAGATTTTCGCACTCTTTACACTCCCATTCAAAAACTGAGGCTAAATTTAAAAAACAAAAAAGTGCTATATGCAGAACCTAAATAGATGAATAAGTCAAATGAAGTGCATGGTTTTGCCAAAAGAATTTAAAAAATAAAAAGTCAGCATCCACAAGATTTGAACCTATCATTTTTTTAATTAAGATCGCATCCGAGATCGGAGTTGTCAACCACTGCGCAAACTCGACATACCGGCAGACTTCAGCTTGATTATACTATTTTGAAATATATTAATCATTCTACTGACGTTTAAGAACAGTGCATTTATGATGATAAAAATAATTATTTATTTCGAAAACCTCTGAAATAAGAAAAATCTAATTAAAAATATGCAATACGGAGTTATCTATCGGCATTAGAAAATAGATGTATATTTCAAACTTCACCTCTTCATAACTCAACAAACACTGGCTGTAGAAAAGTTTAAAGGTCAGATTTGATATTCTGACCTTACGGAGAACTTTTTTTAAAAAATTCATCATCAACGACGCTCTGGGCGCAAAAATGCTTCTCGGTGTAAACTTTACACTTATGCTAATACCGCGATATTGGGTGTGCAGAAACAAAATAAACTGGGATCTATAACGCTAAGGTCAGGGCACCTTCTAAGCATAATTAGCATGTTCTGCCTACTTAGCAGAGTAGTAGAAGAAATATCGTTTTTCGTCTCGAACTCTTTACACTAAAACGATCACAGATCAAGAAATATTGCGTGATAAGAAAAAGAAATTTGCTCTTGAGATTTTGCAACCCTCTACATTATGAAACTGATTGGACTGCACAGAAACCAAAATTGACTTAGATAAGCTGAAGGACACGCAAAGAGTAAAAAAACACGTATACTTTACACTTTTGTGCAACAACCATCGAGTGTAAAGAAATTTAGGAGTCAGATTCGTGATCTACAGCTCGAGGGCAACAATTTTAAAAAAATTGGCCCTTCCGCAAATTATTTGATTTCTCGCGTTTACACTTTACACGCTCATTGCTAAGTCAGTATTGGGTGTAAAGAAAAACAGACGGGCATCAAATTTTTAAATTATATATCGTTTAAAAAAAGCGCACCTCTCAGGTATGTGCCGTTGCTGCTGTGAGGGAGGGGACACAAATTTCGCACTCGCTGTGATAAACATAAAAGAAAAAGGATGGCCAAGTATATTATAGGTAGCGTTATCGCGCTACCTATGATTGCGGATTATTAAAGACATAATCGGCAGGGACTAGAGAAGAAGTGACCTATGCGCTCGAAAAATTCATAAGAATCTGCTGAAAAAAACAGATTTTTCTAAGCAACACAAACATCGAAGTCTGAGACTTACAGAAGTTAGTTTTGGCCACAAGTTGGTGTAAGCGGTTTTCAAGTGGCTTGCCCCCCCTTCTGCAAAGCTCCCTCAGATTACTGTAGGCCCCAAGAATTCTATTTTTAGTAAGATTTTTGGCAATCTTACTTTAACCAGACCCCCAAAAGTTTCATGCCGCCCATGTAAGGTTGTCGCCAGAATTTGAAAAATGAATAATTCAACACTTTGTTCTTTGAATATCAGAATAATCAATCTTTATCAAATAAAACGACAAATAATCCTTTTTACTAACCCTAACTGAATACAAGTCCGAACGACCGCTATTGCAAATGTATCGAAGTGATCTAAGGCACTAACCATGCGCAAACAGGTTAGCACCAAAGAATTTAGGACACACGGCGCAAGAAGAATGAGCGGGACAACCGCGCAAATAAGTGCAATAGTGCATAACAATAGAGCTGAAGTTTTAATAGCTCATATACGTAAAATGCCGAAGCAGAAGAAAGTACCTTAACTACACCATTTCATCATGCTAGCGTAACACGTGCAACTTCAGACTCATAATAAATAGCATGATACGGATGACAAGCAATTCACATTTTGAGCCTCCTTATTGAATATTGATTAAATATCGTCATGAAAATGTGATACTGATTTCAAGCTAAATAGGCTACTTTACACAGGCCAAGGCATCCCTTCCAAGCTACCGACCAAACACGAGTAAAGAGTATTTACGAGAGAACGCCTTCTTCTTCGAGAATTGCAGAATATACTTTGATTTTTGTGTTGCCAGAGAAATCTGATTTTGAGCAGATTCTTATGATTTTCAGGCGCACGGGTGACTTTTTCCTGCCCCACTTTTTATGTCTTTAAAAATCCGCAACGCTAAAGTATATTCGTTCTCTTTGTTCCATCGAAGCATTCTTCTTTGCTAGTGCCCTACTTTTAGTTAGCATGCTTTGAGCAAATCAGTCTGTATATACACACGGTAACATGCTGAAATATTGACAGAATTCCAATAATACAGAGAATAATATAATTCTAAAGATTAGCATTATATTTTTAAGTATGATTACCTTTTTACCTTATTAAAAGATGGCAAAGCTTTTTTCAGCATAAACTTTACGCAGCTCCTGTTCATAAAGAACACATACACTCAGATTAGTAACCCTGGCGTTAGATGGGTCATTTTGAAGAAAAATTAAGCTTGTGCAACGCTTTAAAAACTTAAAATAATTTTCAGTTTAAACTTAGCATAACTACACCGCGTAAAGAAAGCACGCAGTCGGACTCGTAATCCTGACCTTACGCAGCATATTTTAAAAAAGAATTAACGTATTGTTATGCTCTGGAAGTAAAATAAATTTGTAGTGTAAACCTTACAAATCAACTATAATTGAATACTATAAACTTTAAATAACTACAGAGTTGAGAGAAAACTAATAGTCGGTATTCGTAATTTTGACGTTACATAGAGCAGCATTTTGAAAGAAATGAGGCTTTTGCAACTCTCAAAACTGAAATTAATTTTTAGTATAAACATTTCACGGCCACTAGTGTAAAGAAGATCTAAGTCGGAGAAGTTGACAGAAAAAACAAATCAGAAACACGTTAAAGACCATTGATTTTTGACTTTACACTTCCTGAAGAAGCTCAGTATTGATGTAAATAAACGCTATTTGCTGTGACTTTTCCTGTTTAGAAAGTACTTTATTTTTATTTCATTCGACTTATCCCGACTTCTAAAGAGAGACAAAGCCGAAGAAAAATGCAACAAAGACACATTTTACCACTAACCATCACATTGTAAACTTCCAAAATCTAAACCTAACTCCTTTTTGAGTGTGAAGAAATTCGCTTCGAATCATTTTGTAGCATTTAAATTGTAGTACGTTTGTGTGTGAAAAACTGCTATTCCACATCCAATTTGAGGTATTTAACAATCAAAAAACGGAAGAAATATGTTTTTCTGTCCAATGTTACTCCCTAATTTTGAACTTTACACCTCCAGAAATGACTTAATATTGAGTTATTGAACACGGTTTGCTGCGATTAATAGCTCTTTGAGCGCACTTTATTTTAGTCTATTCAACTTGTCCCGACATACAAGTGGAGAAGTTGGCGGGAAAATCTATTAGCAAAACTTGTTTTTTACGCTATCCACTAGAGTGTAAACTGTAAACCCCTAGGTCTAACTCCGTCTTAAGTGAAAAATGTTTGCAGGTAAACCATGTTCCTACTTGGTACATTTTAATTAGAAAAAATTTGTATGACTTATAATCGGAGTTGTTGGCAGCCCTGAACATGACCCAAATTCGACTAAAATCTGTCTTTACGCCCGCAGATTTTTCCACTGTTAACACCCCTCCAGAAATAATGCGAAAAAAAACAAAAATATCGTTTATAGAGAATTTCATTTTCTAAAATTTATATTATTAAATTGTATAAGGCATTTACGCTGAGTTGTCTAAAAATTGTCCACGACAAACGCCCAAGGCTTTATATGTACGCCAAAACTTTACACGCCCATTACACACTTGGTATTGAGAGAAGCGTTCCAGTGTTGTTGTAAGGGTGGCACATATATTGGGGTACCCAGATGTATCATAGGATTGTGCTGATGCGCTGCCTATGATATAGGAAATGAATATTACTCATTGCTGCCCAAATAAACTTGATGCTACAAAATGAATGTCAAAGAGACAAACACTATGAATTTCAGAATTTTCGGAAAACGCGACTTAAGATAAAAAGTGATTAATTGCTCAATGGTTTCTATTTTATTTTGTTTTCCGGGTGGGTCTTGATATGTAGTTACCTGCATAGGAGTTTGTGCCACAAAAGAAAGTTTTACATAATAGTAATTGCATCTGTCAGAAGAGTTATCATATTCGATTTTTCGGTGCCTAGAAATTATGTAGAACATCAAATAGATTACCTGCATCCATGCAGCTGTTGTACATGCGCTTAATGAATTGAATACTTTGAGAATGAACGGTAGCGTTATTTTCCAACATATCTGAAGCAGGGATAGAAGAATAAGATAGATTGCTCGATGGATGATAATACTATAAATTTGAGAACTTATATACAAAAAATTTAATAACAGGTCAGAGGAACCTGGAGCTTCATGTAAAAATCAACATGTGGTTGGTAGACAATCCATGACAAATGCATGAAATATGTTCACAACTCACCAATCGATTGCTGCTCAAACACTGGTGAAAATCTTTCATCCCGCAGACTTATTTTTCGTTTGTTTGGATCTCTTGGATGATTCTTTAACCAATTACCGCACACGTACTGATACGGTTTTTCACAGGGATTTGCCGAAAAATCGACTACTTTAGAAAGCAATTCGGCTGAAATAGATAACGACTTGTCAAATCAGTAATTGTTAAGCATGACAAAAAACAGATGAGTTATTTTAATACGTAAGCACATAAAAGTGACAGAATCACAATCTTAAAAAACTGATTCAAAAAATCATAATCAACTAATCTGCACGGGATAACACCATCCGGCATGGCTCCTAAGTGAGATACATTTTGTTGGATATGGTCGAGTGGATTATAATCAATACTGACTACAGTTGGCTAACATTGGCGTAACCGCTTGGTATCAGCAACTCAAAGGCAAAATATGAGGAATTAAAACATTTTTTGACTTGTGGGAGTTTTTATCAAATAAATAGTTTCCTACTATAGCAGTCGCGGGCTAGAGGATCCAATGTTTAAATTAGAAGGGGAAATCACCAATTTGCATTCGGAAAATTCACGAAGGCAAATCGATGGATTTATCAGGCAATAAAATACATATGTCTATATTTGGACCATTCGCATATTTTGTTTGAATCACAAATTCAAGTTTCAAAATGATCAATCTGCAAAACAAATACTTAATTAATTTACTGTTTACTCGACCATTTGTCATTGATTCATAGAAATTGATTTATAAAAAGAATCGTTTTCCGTCTATACCACAAGTTTACTAAAATAGCAAATAACGCCTACCTACATTCTTTTGAATTCCTTATAAATGGATTACATCATAAATTGTTTTCCTTACATGCACTGTAGCAGCCCATCGTTGTGCATGTATCTTGATTGCCTAGAAAAGGAGCAGATTAGTGTAATATTGTGGATTTATCATATAATGATTTGTGTGATCAAAGAGCAATCTGCAAAGATTCAAAAAAAGTATATTTAATTTTTTGATTATTTTCTTCTCAAGAGTTCTAAACTGCTTTTATGCAAAAAAATTTTACCCTGTGAGAAATCTACTAGTGGTCACTTATAATTTTTTTGAACTGATTCTTTGATCCTTCGATGCTTTCTTAGACAAAACATGCTTGATATAAATGATCATGAAAGTACAAGTACTTCGAGCAAAAGAAATGGTGTAATGAATCCTTAAAACAATCTACATCAATTGTCGTCAAACGCAAAAGATTATACTCGAATTGATAAAAAATCAAACTTTTTTGATAATATTTTATAAACTGGTGATTCAGCAATGGTGGCTAACTTCCAGAGTCAGTCAGCAGCTCTTCTGTCAGATAGACATAATTTAAGGAAGCAAAGTTGACCTCCAATGCAACCACTGTTATCTGCCAAATTTGTTAGTGATATCTCAGTGTATATTTTAGATCCACATGTTCCCATTTAGAACTGTCGGCATGTGTACATTTTTAGATAGAAAGCCAAATTTATGAAATGTAGTATTTATTAACATTAAGTGCTGAAAATGAAAATTAATTATAACTGATGTGCCTAAAAGAATATTTAATTCCAGATTAATGATTTATGCCTATTTACTAGTTTTTCACTTCATGCATTGCTTGTAAAAACTTGCGATCATAGGTAACGCTTTAGCAAGTATCATAGGTAGCGCGTTAGCGCGTACCTATAATATACCTGGGTACCCCAACATATGTCCCCCCACAGCTATAACGGCACACATCTGAGAGGTGCAATTTTTTTAAAAGGTAGATAATATACAAAACTTAGGACTCACATTTTTTCTTGTTTACACTCAATACCGAGCGAGTCTTGAGTGTGTAAAGTTTACACCAAAAATTCAAATGATTTGTGGTGAGCCAATTTTTTTAGAGTGTTTTCTCTGATTAGTAGGTTTAGAATCTGGTCTTAAAATTTCTTTACACTTATTAGTTGTTGCACAGGAGTGTAACTTAGACGGTTTTTACTGTTTTCGTGTGCACAAGCATATTTAACTCAGTTTTACATTCTATGCAGTCTGATTGCTTTCAAAAGGTAGACAGTTATAATAAATAGGAGAGTTTTTCAAAGCTATATTTTCAAATTTAGAGGCGGTTTATTTTGAAGAGTCTGAGACAAAAAATTTTTTCCGTGCCATATTCTCCAATTAGTAGACAGAACGTAATAACTATCTTTAAAATGTGCCTCGTCCTAAGCGCTACGCGTCAAAATGTCGTGGATTATGAATTTTTTAAAAATGTTCTCCGTATCGTCAGAATGACGAATCTGACCTTTAAACTTTTCTGCGGCCTCTGTATGTTGAGGTATGAAGAGGTGAACTCTTAATTATACATCTATTTTCTAATGCCGATAGATAACTCCGTATTGCATATTGTTTGATCAGATTTTTCTTATTTCAGAGGTTTTTACTCGATGTTTCAATAAATAATTAGTCTTATTATCATAAATGCACTATCTAAAACTTCAGTAGAATGATGCATATTTTTCAACAATAGACTAAGTACTAAAACCTGCCGATTGTCGAGTTGGTGCAGAGACTGACGCATCCCGTTTTCGCATAGGGGTATAAAAAAACACTAATGGGTTCAGATCTTCTGACCACTGACTTTTTCATTTTTTAAATCCTTTTGGCAAAACCATGCACTTTCGACTTGTTTATGTCTGCCAACAACTCCAGATTATGAGATTTAAAGAATTGTTTATGACAGAAATGTACTACGGATTAAGGGCTATCTTGTGCTTACCAGCAAACTTTTCTACAATTAATACCCAATTAGTACCAGGGATTTAACTTTACACTCTAGTGGATAGTAAAAAAACAGATTTTGTCCGAGATTTCTCTGCCAACTTTTTCGGTTATGAGTTAAGATGAATTGAATACGAAAGAAATAAAGCAACTTCTAAGGGCTACACGTCGAAGCAAGCTAAGTTAAAAAACGTAATATTGAGTTGTTTATGGGGGTGTAAAGTTCGAAATCTGAGGTGTAAAATGGGCGAAAAAACAAGCTTTTTGTATTTTGATTGGTAAATCATATCAAATATTTTGCGGAAAATAAGTTTGGCACATGCGAAAGTACTACAATCAAAGGGCTACAAACTGGCCCGAACTGAATTTATTTACACTCGATGGGGCGTTAGGTTTAGATTTTTCTGAGTTTACAATGTGGGGGACAGTGGAAAATATGTGTTTGTCCATTTTTTTGTTCACCACTTTCTCTGTTCAGAAGTCGGGCGAGGTCGAATAGGATAAAAATGAAATGCTTTCTAAGGAGTACGCGTCACAGCGAATAGCGTTTGTTCACATCAAGATCTAGCTTTTTAAGTAGGTGTAAAGTCAAAAAACTGGGGGAGTTAAACGTGTTTCTGTCTTGTTTTTTCTTCCAAGTGCTGGGTTATGAGTATGGACATAATCTCAAGTCTAAAAATTAACCAGAAACACAATGCGATATGCCACTTTGTATGCACTCAACAGTGGTGTAAAGTGGTTTACATCTGATATTTATTTGTCCTCGGTCCATTGTAGAAACTTAATCTTTTCATAAATGTTGATCGTGATATCACAGTAATATCAGAATTACGGATTTGACTGAAATTTTCTTCACACTCTGTGGTTGTGTAAAGTTTGCACTGTATATTAACTTTAGTTCTAGAGCCTTGCGGAATCTTAATGTTTTTCAAAATTTTCTGCGTAAAATGAGAATTGGGAATCTGACTGTTAGTTTTTTATACACACAGTAGTTGTGTAAACTTTGCACTATTCATTTGTTGTTAATATGTAGTCTATACTACAAATTTATTTTACTTTTCAAATCTGAGCGTTAGTGTTCCTTACACTTGATATTTGCGTAAAGTTTATGCTGGAAAACTTTGATCTGCTTGTTTAAAAAATCTGCTTGTTTAAAAAATCTGCTTGTTTAAAAAAGATAATGCTGATGCTGAGAACAATATTGTTTTCCGCGTTTTTGGATTGCTGTCATTATTGTGGTATGTTACTGTATATGTTTACTGACTGATGTACTGAAATCATGCTAATTAAAAGTAGGAATACTAGCAAAGAAAAATGCTCTGATGGAACAAAAAAGATGAACATACTTGGAATTGTGAATTATTAAGAATGTAAAAGGAGGGGACTAGGAAAAATCTACCTAAAGTCGCAAAATCTGCTAAAAATTACACTTTTTCTTAGCAACGCAAAAAATCGAAGTATATTCTGCGGCTAACAGATTAAAATAAATATTTATCTATGAAATGATTGAAAAAGCACCACGTTATTTATGCAGTAGCTATGGAGAATGATGTTGAGTAAACTAACAGTCTTTCTAAGCCAACTGAATGAAATACTAAACATCGAGGACAATTGAAGAAATTGTTGGTTTAAAACAGTAGGAAACGCGTAAGCTAACTTAAAACAGACTATATGTTGGTACACTAGCATGCCCGTAACGATTGTATGCACTAATAAGTCGCCCCTGCTTTGCTTGCTATAATGCTCATAACAAAATAGAACAACTTCAAATACAATACCACTTAGTTTTCTATCAATCAGGATACGAAGCTAGTCAGCGTTGCTACTTGCCAGCAATTTAAAAAGTAACCATTATAGATTTCCTTTATACACTCTTATCTGAATCTTTGAACATTATTTAAAAGAGACTTTTTTACAGGCCGCAGAATATACTTCGATTTTACTGCGTTGCTTAGAGAAAGTATGATTTTTAGCAGATTTTGCGACTTTAGGTAGATTTCTCCTAGTCCCTTCCTTTTACATCCTCAATAATCCACGATTCCAAGTATATTCATCTTTTTTGTTCCATCCGAGCATTTTTCCTTGCTAGTCTATTATATACTTGTGTGCCCCAAACACCTGTGTACCCCCTGAAACACATCTAGAAGGTGCGTTTTTTTAAAGATGGACAATAAAAGAAATTATGTGCTCTTTTTTTGTTTACACTGAATATCGAGTTTGTAATGAACGTGTAAGGTTTTGGCGTAAGTTTTCCTTTTGTTTTTTTTTCAATATCACATTAATTTTTAAGGAATAGTGTGAAGAGTCCAGAAAAATGCGGGTGTAAAGACAGATTCCGGTTGCGTTTTTTCCTTTTTAATGTCTGCCAACGACTCCAGTTGTGAGTTTCATAAATTTTTTCGACAGAAATGTACTACGGCCTAAGGGCTACTTTGTGCTTATCAGCAAATTTTGTTACACTCAATACTAGGGGTTTAAACTTTACACACTAGTGGATAGTGTAAAAAAAATTTGTCTAAGGTTTCTCGTCCAACTTCTTCACTTATAAGTTGAGATAAATTATATAATAAAAATTAGCTCGATGGCTACACATCGCTGCATATTGCGTTTAAAAACGCTTTATCAAGTTATTCAAGACGGTTTAACATACGTTTTTCCCCTGTTTTGATTGGTAAATATCTCGAATATTTAACGGAACAGAAGTTTTCCGCACGCAAACTTACTAAATTTAAATGCTACAAAATGGATTAAACCAGATTTCTTTAAAAGCAATAGGGAGTCAGGTTCAGATTTTTAAAGCTTACAATGTGGTGGTTGGTAGAAAATGCCTTTTTGTCCGTTTTTTGTCCGCTACTTCCTCCGTTTAGAAGTCGTGATAGATCGAATGGAATAAAAATAATAGTGCTCTCTGAGGGGTACATTTCGCAGCATATTGCATTTATTTACATCGAAATTCGGCTTTTTCGGGAGGTGTGAAGTCAAAAAAAATTTAGAAGAATGGTAAAGTACTACTCACATCGCATGTGACGACTAATATTAATTTCATACCAGAACCAACCAGAAAACTTTTCTTACCTTCAGAAGCAGCTTGTTTAATGAGAAATATCGAATAAATCGAAACAAGAGCAAACACACGCAATAGGATCAAATGCATTGTAACCTAAAAATCTAGAATTTGAAAGGTGATTTTATTTAAACAACTATAAATTTATTCGTAGACAGTCTTCGGTTTGACATTAATAACAAATTCGTGAATTGGAGAAATAATTAGAGTAATTGCGTAACAGTACGTAGCTTTGCTAGCTTTGATTACACAACAATACAATATTTTTCATTATAAAAAAGAAGATCAATTTTTATGATCTGCAAGTGTAAGAATATAGGAGTAAGCATCTGTTGTAGAATTAAAAACGGCTACAGTCTGGAAAAATGCTGATTTGTGATAAGATAATGTATTGTTGCGCAAAAGGAAATACAGTAGTAAGATGTCATTGAAAATGATTCCATAGGAAAAACATAAGATACTATGGTCTGTTTCTATGTATGTTTAGGCACAATTTTTAAAAAGCGTTTCCGACGAATAAGCCAACAGATTGCGATTTATTTAATCTGCTTACATAATCATCGTAATCTATCGGCTTTCTGTCAATGAAAATTCTAAAGAATTATGCCCAAAGTTATGTAGAACAGACTATAAAAAAAGATTAAAAAAAGATAAGAAAAAAAGAAGAGAAAAAGAGAAAAAGAGATTATAAAGAAAAATAAAATAAAATACATAAAACAGACAATAAAGCAGTCACGATTCACAATGACTTGCATCCTCGCATGCCTGTGGGAAGCTTGGCTTATCGCCCTATTACATCCTTTGATATTTATTAACTGCCCGTTTATACTTATGTGCCTAATTTGATGGGTATTTTATTTGAAATCTTTACTCAACCCTCAACTTATCTATTTTTTTACAAAGCATTTATGTTTAGAAATGTCATGATTATGTGAGTACGTCATGGCCTGACATATATGTCATATATGTCTTTAATACTGAAGGCGCTACTTTATGGCTTACGTAAGCTTCTAATGTCATTTTAGCCGGAAGAGCGTAATATCTGAACCCCTTCCCTCAAGCGACCAGAGCCCAGAGCATCCAATTTCCTATCTATTTACAGAAAAAATGCCGAATATCGTCAGCTGGAGTATTGAAGAATTATAAATCCTAATTTGTACAAAACGCACTTTTTTATTATAGTTACTAAAATGATAACCATATTGAACTTTTCTCCTACGTATCTAAATCAGACAAACAAGTAGTCATTCGAAAGCTCTTTTTTCTCTCCCCAAAATGCGCTTAATTATCTAATTATATAAAGCATTTATTCAGCCGCAGATTTCGGAAGAACGAGCGAATCTCGATTAACCGCGTTTATTTCACAACGGAGCCCATCTAAAGACGCAACTATTTTGCTACTATCAAGCTTCCTACCTAAGATACACGCAGAATCGGAGCCTGAGCAAAGTTTCGCTGTTGTTTTTGAGGTAACAGGCTACAGTAATGAGAAATTTTGATTTTTTTCTGGCAAAATAGTTGCTCTTCAAAATTTTCTATCTAAAAAACTTTTTTTTTAAATTGGAGCAGCGCTTCCTGAGATTTGTTTAACAAGCCCAAAAGGATTGAAATACTCTTTTGAGTGATTATCAACCACTTTGTGTTTGAAGGCTTACATTAAGCTTATAGCTATACTTCGGACCTAAAAGTACGTACTATTAAAAGCACTCTGATTGCAGATTCTAAAAATGCATATAATCGTGTCATATTATTGTTTAACTCATATATAGTGAGCCTTCAAACGCTAATTTTGCCGTTTATAGTGAAAACGATGTAATTTCTGAGCAGGTCAAGCTAGGCTTTAAGCATCGAATCGGTAATCGTAGCATAATACACTTTTATATGGACCCGATGAAAGATGCATTGCCTATCAGAGTAGGCTTAAATCTGACCTAACGAGCTAAGCTCAAGCCTTGCTCATATTTTATGCCGCCATTACTTTATTTAAATCTTTTTGCCTGCCTTTTATACAGTCGGCGCACCTATATTTTCAATAAATCCATTCAGATTGTTCGAAGAGGTAAGCGATCTGATCCGATGAATTATTGGTAAATGGACTTATGACTGCCCTACAGCAGTCATAACTTCCGGGTATATTCATACACAAATTTTTTAAGAAGGTAATCCTGAACTTCTTATTAAAGCTGATTTTAATCCTCCTGTTACAAAGGGGTCACGCACCCTAGACTTATCAAGGTCTATGATCGAAAATCTAGTCATTGGGGAGATAACAAAAATGAATAAAAATACATATTTCTGATAGCCAAGAGCATGAGAATTTCAAAAATGTCATTAAGTTTGCTCAAAAGTGAAAACCAATTGAAAAAACGTATTTGAACATTCAAAAATGTGTAAGAAATACGATCTGCAACACGCGTAACACATGTTATAAAATCATGAAATCAAGCTTTTCTAACAAAATATAGGTCAATACGTTTTCTTTTGCTCAATAAAACATGTGTTACAGTAAAAAAGAGGGTACTGAGAAGCTTGCCACATAAGAATTTATGGCCCTACAGTAAACTGCAAAACAGGCAACTAGATCACGGATCTAGAGCTCGGTAAAAGTAGGGTTAAAAGACCCGAATTTAAGCTTGGTTTAAACTATTAATTAAGTGATGATTCAGGATGATCTTATATTGTGCTTTGAGCCAGACTTACACCATTCTTATTGAAACGGAGAAGCCAGGCTTAAGCCACGCCCAAATTTAATTCCGGTATAAACCTGCATATTGAAACCAGGCCCAGGTGATTTCAGGCCAGTCATGTTGTGCGTCCATGATAGTGGCAAGATAAAAATGGGCTCCTAACAATAAGAGAGATAGATTTTTCACTGTAAATATGGCTCAAATAGCGGCCGTTAATAAAGTAAATAACAAAAATGCATGGAAAATTCTTGGAAATCATTAAAAAATTGTGATTTTTATTAAGAGAAAATATCAACTTTTACTTGTTAATTGCCTAGACACGAGTATATGCGATTCAGCTTACTTCAACCACACAAATAATAATCCTTAAATACAGCAATGGATTTTTAATTTATGTATTTTTAGAAGAAACGGCGGCTCAAACTTCTTTAAAATAGGGTTTGTTTTCCAATAAAGCATTCATATTCAAGAAATGAATATGGTATCAAATGGCAAGTTTTGGATGATATGAAGGATTTTCCGATCAGTATTCGTTTCATAGCTTTCATAATTGGTTGATCCATGATGTATTCCTGACACAGAGTACACCGAGTTTGACTTGCAAGCACAATTGATCTAATTAATTTACTACCAAAATCAGACAACTTCTCACACAAATGGTGTAATGTTCTGTTTTTATTTTTTTATCGCGTCTATTATAATACTATATTCATTTTGCTTATTGACGATGTGAATGATAAATGAACAATGAATAAAGAACAAAGAACGGATGACAAAAATGAGCTGACAATTTTGACCAATAGGCTCATACATATTATGAACCAATACTTGCTGATGAAATGAAAAAATTGAGAAGAATTTCATGAGCAAACGCTTTTTGATATCTATTTTGGTTTTTCTTACATATAGTGTCTACTCACGTCATTTCCAATTAACAATGATCAATTTTTGGGTTTTTTAAGTTTCCCGGGAGAATTAAAATAATTCAGAACATGAGACTTATATCGTCCGAAAGAGCGTAAAGTTTTCTAGCTATTTTCTTTAAAAATTTCAAAGAATGACGGTGAAAACGTCCAAAATTACGGCATTTTGCCTATCTGACGGCCATTTTCGAAAATGCAAATTCTAAATAAATCGAACAAATAGGTAATCATTCGAAAGCGCGTTTTTGGGCCTTTTAAGTATGCTTGAAAATTGAATAATATGAAATTAAAAGCCAGTAAAAAGCATATATTATAGGGCAGCCATATTGGAAAAAAATTAAATTGAGATTGCAGGACGAACTATCTCGAAAAAGAAGAAACAAGCGAAATTTAGAGCGTAAAAATATGTGTATCTATTTCGCTACTTTTCAAAATATTAATTAAAACCTGTATACTGTAAGCACCATGCAATGTTTGAGCTGTTTTTCGAGCATAGCATACTGTGGGCATAAGCTAGCGGAATTCTTTTTGGCAAAATAGTTTCAGTTTAAAATTATCTACCCAAAACTTTTTATTTTATTGCAATCCATTTAGTGGTTCTTTTGTTAATCTTATAGATAGCCATTTCACTGAGCTGCATTATTCTATGATGATGTGGTGCACTTGCTTCAGCATGCAGATGATGCTGTAGGGGCACAATATCATCTAATTTTCATTACGTTTTCTGATACCCCAATGAATGCAGATTATTTGTTCTTCTAGTTTTTTCAAAAGTATCAATACATAACCCCTCCGATGAGCAGCCACTTTATCATAGTGGAGGGGTTTGAGTGCCTCAATGAAGTTAACTGAGAGGCCAGACTAAGAGCTGCTCCCCAGGGCTTGAGTGGCTACTGGGCATGTCTGGCGGTTGGCAGGCCGTCAGAAGTTGGCAGGGTGAGCCCATTAAGGGATCACTAGGGGCCCTGCTGGGACCCTAACTGTCAACTTGCTGAGTTTGTCAGCCATGAACCAACTCACTGTTCTATAACCATGATGGAGTTATTAGAGACCGGCCCTCAGTATCCGGCAGACGAGGGTTCTAAAATCTCCGGAGACCCAGCCAGCACTGTGTCGTTGCAAGGCAATGTTGGTGGTCATGCTACTTGCAGCCCAACTAGTGGTGTGTTGTCACAGGGCATCACTAGTGGTCAAGCTACTTGTGGCTCCTCAGTTGCCATAGGGAACCAGGTGGCAGTTGAGGGCGATGCTACTGGAACACCTGCGAAAGGGACTCCTTTGGAGAACCTCTGAGAAACTGGGCTCCATAAATTTGCGCAAGCAACTCACTGGAGCCCAGAAACGAAAACTTCGTAAGCAGGCTCGTGCTGCCAGAGCCCTCCAGGGATCTGGCACAAACCTGCCCGAAGTTACAGGTTCTGATTCGAGCAGGGGCACTGGGCAGAATACTGCTCAGGAGGACCCAGCTCCCTCAGAATCTAGGGCAATTAGTAGTGGGGGAGCACAGCAAGCAATTGCTGTTGCACACCCAACTCCTAAGCCCAACAAACAGGCCAAGCGGCGACATCCTAAGGATGACACGCCCACTAGCCTGACACAGCCAGCTAAAAGGTCTAAAAACCTTCTAGTTATAAAGCAGCAGTTGAGGAATCACTGAAAGTTGGTATTGTCGACTTCAGCAGCAAAGGCGGCATTCCAGCTGATAAGCTTGATACACTCACAGCTGTCTTAACTACAGCCTTGGATCAGGTCGCAAGCACTAGCAAGACCCCTCCAAGGTTTCACTCTTCTGGCCTGTCACATGGCGTTTTTTTATATGACATGTGCAGATCAGTTCACTCTGGATTGGCTGAAGAATACCTTAGCTAATCTCGATCCACCTTGGGAAGGAGCTGATCTGCGCGTTTGCAGCAAATCAGAACTTCCCAAGTTGACCAAGTTCACAGTGTTTTTCCCTGGCTTAGCTGAGAGGGACTCTGTGTTTTCCAGACTGCAGAACC
Source organism: Mermis nigrescens (assembly GCA_036768485.1). Lineage (NCBI taxonomy): Eukaryota > Metazoa > Nematoda > Enoplea > Mermithida > Mermithidae > Mermis > Mermis nigrescens. The sequence goes on along the minus strand of JAVLUZ010000004.1, from coordinate 1,367,711 downwards.
AGAACCCTGGTTTGTGCACTGGCCTTTGGAAAATCTACAAACGGGAGGAAAAGAAGGTCAAACCTTCTTTGTCCTGGGAGTGGACCATCCATCGGTCCAGGTGCTTAAGCAGTTGGACTTCAGGCCTTATTTCAAACTTGGGCGTGTCACTTTGATGACACATACCAAGTTGGAATAAGCGCATAATTTGTACATAGATTAGGATGGCTGGTACTAGTACTCTCCCATCCCAATCAGTACTGGAATTATTCCAGATCAACTTGCAGCATAGCCAAGGTGCGACTGGTGTACTTAGTCGCTGCCTAGCAAAACTGCAGACAAAACTAGCGTTGATCCAGGAGCCTTGGATCTATAAGAACAAGGTATGTGGATTAAATGATAAACTATATACTGTGTTAGTAGGGACTGTGGTACAAGGACCAAGGGCTTGCGTGCTTGTCTCACGGAAACTTAACCCAATGCTCCTCCAACAATTCAGCAACCGTGACATGATGTCTGTTGAGTTAAGTTATAAAAGTGCAGGGCACTGGCGTAACATCATTGTTACATCAGCATACCTGCCTTTTGACTCTCCTCATTTACCTCCAGGTAGAGCTTTTTCTCTTCTGGTTGACTACTGCAGTAAAAAGCAGATACCACTAATTATTGGGTGTGACGCCAATGCTCACCACAACTTGTGGGGCAGCAGCGATACCAATAAACGTGGGACTGCACTTGCTGAATATTTAGCCTCAACCAATTTAATTTTATTAAATAGGGAAGCGAACCTACATTTGTATGTGGCAGAGACAGGAGGTTATTGATCTAACCTTATGTTCTGTCAACCTCACTAATGATATTAGAAACTGGCATGTCTCACAAGAGGAGTCTCTATCTGACCACAGACAGATACGCTTCTCTTTACATGCTGATTCCTTTTCTTCTAGGTTGTACAGGAATCCAAGGTCCACTAATTGGGCTCTTTTTAAGCAGCACCTTAGTAGTCGCTTGGGTTCTTGGGCTCCTAGTTGCTCAACAAAAGAGGACGTAGAGGGTGCTGTTGACTTGTACAGCAAGCACTTATATCCTCATGAACTCCTGCACATTACAGAGGGAAAAGAGCAAACCTATTCCCTGGTGGAATAGGGAGCTCCAAGACCTCCGTAAGAAAAGTAGGAGAGCTTGGAATCAAGCGAAATTATCTCAATCAATTTCCGATTGGGCTGATTACCGCAAGGTTTGACAGGAGTATAAGCATCTTATACGCATTAGAAAGCAATTGTGCTGGCAGGACTACTGCTCCAACATTGGAAAAATGTCGGATGCTGCTAGGCTTCGCCGCATTTTATGTAAACCTCAAGTAGGTGAAGTTGGCTCATTAAAACTACCTTCGGGTCAGTATACACTCAACCAAAGGGAAACCCTGCTTCACCTTCTTGACACTCACTTTCCTGGCAGCTTTGCAGTTGGAAATGAGGCATATCTGGACACACTGGGCCCAACCAGCTTTTCTGGCTTTGGTGACCAAGTTCTGGCCTGCAGGGTGATAACACCTGATAAGGTTCGCTGGGCTGTAAAGTCCTTTGAACCCTACAAGACTCCAGGGGTTGATGGCATTTTTCCAGCTCTTTTGCAGGAAGGACTGGACATGCTGGTGAGACCCCTAGTGAATATTTATCGAAGATGCCTAGCACTTGGCTATGTTCCAATGAGCCTGGCGGCAAGTAAAGGTCATCTTTATCCCTAAGCCAGGGCGTAGTTCCTATGACCTGGCAAAATCCTTCAGACCAATTAGTCTTTCCTCCTTCTTACTGAAGTGAATGGAAAGATTAATTGATCGCTTTATAAGAGATGGTCCCTTGCTGGAACATCCTTTACATGTTACACAACATGCGTATCAGTGTGGAAAGTCTGTTGATACGGCCCTTCATGAACTAGTTTCTAGAATTGAACGGGCATTAGACAACAAACAATTCACACTGGGCGTTTTTCTGGACATTGAAGGGGCATTTGACAATACAACCTTCAATGCTATCTGCAAAGCAGCATCCAATCATGGCATACATCAGACCATTGTTAAATGGATTGATGCTATGCTAAGATTTCGCCATATCATGACTGACTCTTATGGAGACAGCATGATCTTTACTACCACAAAAGGCTGTCCACAAGGAGGTGTACAATCTCCTTTGCTGTGGTGCCTTGTGGTGGACGAACTTTTGCAGAATTTGCAAAAGTCTGGCTCTACAGTCAAGGATATGCTGATGATTTGGCAATCCTTGTTACTGGAAGGTTCCTTGACACCATTTCCTCACTTATGGAAAGTGGTTTAGCCAAGTGGAACAGTGGTGTCACCATAATGGTCTATCTGTGAACCCACAGAAAACCGAAATGGTGCTATTCACTCATAAACGGAAACTTGATGGGTTTAAACCACCAATTTTCTATGGTATGCCACTACAACATGCAAACCAGGTCAAATTTTTGGGACTTATTTTGGACCAAAAATTAAACTGGCGCAATCATGTAGAGGTCAAATGTCAGAAGGCTGTTAATGCATTCTGGCAATGTCGTAGAGCTGTAGGGAAATCCTGGGGTCTATCACCACGAGTCATGCGATGGCTTTTCGTGTCTGTGATTAGACCCATGATCACCTATGCTGCACTAATCTGGTGGCCTCGTGCACACTTGTCTACTGTGAAATGTCAGCTTAATCATTTACATAGAATGGCTTGCCTCAGCATTTGTAGTGCCATGTGCACCACACCGACTGCAGCCATGGAAGTCTTGCTGGACCTGCCTCCCCTGCATATCTTTGTGGAGGGTTGTGCAAGGGCAGCGCAAATCGACTAAACATAGCTGGCAGTTGGAATGCTAAAGGCAAGGTTGTAGGTCACAATGCTGTTTGGGCTAAGGCCATTAGGCCAGTGCTCAAAATGCCAAGTGACTTCATTGTACCAAAATTTATTTTTGGTAGACTTTATACCATTCAGTTTCCCACTAGGGATGACTGGGAAAAATCTAGAGTGGATATTCTCTCGCCTCCTGGAATTGTCTGCTACACTGATGGATCACGCTTTGTGAATACCTCAGGCGCGGGCATCTATTTCTAGAACTTAAAACAGATGCGGTATTTTACCTTTGGCAGTATGTGTACTGTCTTTCAGGCAGAAATACTTGCTATTTTGCAATGCTGCCGTAGCAGAGAATTGATGGCCCTCAGAAATGAGAATATCTTTATTTGCTCTGACAGTCAATCTGCTCTGAAGTCACTTCTATCTCCAAAAGTGTCTTCAAAGTTAGTTCTCGAGTGTGTTCTTGCTTTGCAAGAACTCTCGCAGTATAACAATGTCAAATTATTATGGGTCCCAGGTCACTGCGGCATTGAGGGCAATGAATTTGCGGATCATGCTGCAAAAATGGGATCAGCACGTAAACATGTTGGCCCAGAACCGGTAGTTGCTGTCTCCAGAGCTGTTGCTAAGGCTGACATCAACAGCTGGGTCAGGGAACAACATGTTCAATATTGGAGTGAGCAAAAGACTCGTCGTCAGGCCAGATCTTTTATGGAGAGGCCATGCAAGAAAATAGCCAGCTCCTTGATCAGCTTAGGTCGTAAGCTGCTTAAGACAGTAATAGGTCTCTTAACTGGACACTGTCCCCTCAACAGACACCTATGTACTATTGGGGTTTCTGACAACCCCAAATGCGCTAAATGTCTGCTCACAGAAGAGGATTCTATCCACTTCCTTTGTCACTGCCCTGGGTTTGATAAGTTGAGAGCTAGGTTCTTCCATGCTCCACATATTGAACCCTCGGCAGTTTTACAGGAGCCTGTTGCTCAACTTTTGAGGTTTATTAAAGCCTCAAAACGTTTGTGCGACTAGCTCTCAAAAGTTTCCGTGGGGTACACAATGGGCTTCTTAGCCTGCGTGAAGGGCTTTCGCCCACCCCTTTATCACTATCACTATCACTATCAATACATAAGCGTAAATGTAGGTACCAAATTCTTCAATCTGAGTGAAAATGCGTGTACTGATTACAAGTGCTGTTCGCTATGTCCTCAAATATGAACTTTTTGTACGGAAACAAACTATAAATAGTCAAAGTACACGATATTAGTCTAATTTTTGATTTGTCGAACCTTCACTAGTCTTTTCAATGTGTCATATATGCTCATGTGGGTGAAACATATATGTGACAGTAAGTTGACAGGTTAGATTATAGGAGCTGCTTACCGTAGCTGAATTGAGAATCACTATGTATCAAAACTATTAAAGCCTAAGCGAAGTCAACTGAAGTAAATCAAAAGAAAGGATGTCTAGAATCTTGAAATTTCTACGATCGTTCAATGATTGGAAATCACCAATGACGAATATATATATTTTTTATATAACGCATTTGATCAAATTGAAGTCCCAGGTGCGAGATCAGGACTAAAGACTAGTGTAATGGTGTAGGTTAACAAACGGTCATTGCTGCATTGTATTTGCATTGAACAATTGAGCTTTCTTGAATTATTTCTCAACAATCACACTGAGTCGAAATGTCCCGCGCACCAGGAGGGAAAATACATATGATTTGTGATATTATTGTGGTAGATATGTACATAGTTCAAGAAACTAACTTATGCTAGAGAAACGAAGCTTCCCTGCATTAATGCCGTTTTTGTGCTTCGTAGATATGTTCGCAATTCTACGTTTTATAGCGTTTTTCGATAAAACATAACAATATTACGGCGTAGATTGTCCAACGCTTAAAATTTTTGCCGCCTGCCTGATAAATAGAGCTTGCAAAATTTGGTGCTGCACGAAATTTTTTTATGCTTATATAAGATTCAAGATGTCGCGAAACGTCGAAAAAACACATTCTCAACGCTCTACTACCAAGTTTTTTTTGCCTTAAATTGCACCAACTTAGCCTATCAAGCACTAAATTGCACTAAATATGGGTTTTTGCTAAAATTTGCACCAAATTAAGCGCAAATCAAACTCGTCTTGTCTTAACTTTTTACGTATTTACTGTAAAATATTTCTGGTGGTTTGTCCAAGCTACTAATTTTTATCTGAATTTGCGACATGGCGTCGGTTTTGGCAGCTTCGTACTTTGAGGAAACAGCATGCGTCGGATCACGCAGTTACAAATGGTGAATTCTGAAGTGTGGTTTATGCGAATTTGTTATTAAAATTGACAACAAACATCAAAAAGTGCTGATAGATGAGCTGTTTGCTGTAGCTACATTCAATTTCTTGCCTCAAGCAATTGAAAAGCTTGAGACCATAGGTGGGCAGCACCGAAATTCTGGGAAGAAGGCAAAAAATTTTGGAAGATCAAAAAATGGTCTTAGAAGTGGTTGTATGGCGAAAAAACACAATTTTTCGACGTTTCTCATCGAGCACCATCCAATGGCATCAAAAAATTGATAAAAGAGGGGTAAAAAATTTTTAAAAATTAAATTCTGGGAAGGGGTATTTTGATTTCTGGGGGGTATTCCAACTTCTGGTGGGGTGCAAACCCCCTACCCCCCCCCCACGCCCACGCGTGTGTGAGACCTAGGGATTAACAAAAGATCAATGGGATATCTTCGACGGCGCATCAAAATGTTTAGATGGATTCGCTCGGGAAAAATTTGATGCAAGTGTGGGTAAAGTTCTGATACCGAAGAATTCATTGCCGAGAAAATTCCTAAATTCGACTTAAAACTTCATTATGCCCCTTTGGTATCAAATAATGTGGAACGATCATTTTCGCTGTATCAAAATTTTTTAACTGAGCGCAGACAAAGCCTATTGCTTGAAAACATTGAAGTGTATGATGTCGTTGCGTTTAGCAAATTTTTTGTTTGAGTAACCCTGAAATTTTGCTCCAAATCAGCACTAAATCAGCCGAATTTTAGCTCCAAATTTTCCACCGAATTGACAACTTTTAAGCACCGAAGATTTCTAGCTCTACTGATAAACCATATCTCATAGCTTGACATTACACAAGCGTCAAAACTGAATGGTAGTTAAAAACTGAATTAGATAGAAAAATATCGGTAGCATTTCGGCCCAAGAAAAAGTTCCTACATTTATAAAAGTGTTACACGTTAAAGTATTTAAATACTGTAAAATTTTGATTTATAATAAAAATTTTTCGGAGTTCGCTGCATGTGCAAAGAGACATTGGCTTATGACAACCTAAGTTATATACATTGATATAATTGCTCATTTTTGCATGAAAAATGTTTGCATGAACATTAAATCATTGACGCCATAAATCAAATTTTTGTTTCTGAGCAGCCAATGCAATTAATAGATGTTACATGTGTAGTACCCGACATTAAACTGACACGCTTTAAATCAACCCTTAATAAGCTTAGTTGACTATGTCACGTAGCTGGCTGTCATATTTTGATGTAAGCAACACCAATTTCAGTGAGGCTTTGCCCAAAAAGGTTAGAAAGAGCACAGAATTACGTTTAGAAAGTCCTATTTTTCGATTTCTTTTGAATTTGGGTGGTCCGAACAGCCCTCCCCGGCTTTTTCCCCCAGAGATCCGTGCCTAGCAACTTCCAGAATTGCGGATTTTTCGTAAAAGTTTTTGAAAGTTGCCAAAAGTGTATCCCTTTCAGCGTTTTTAGCTTATTTTTGGTTCAAAAATCTTAGATTTTCGGCGCTTCGCGCCATATACACCTTTTTTGACTATTTTTTCCTTCAATTTATTCCATTTTTTACCTTTTTATGTTCAATAAAGAACGAGCACTGTCTGAAACATCAAAAACAGTGTTTTTGACGTGTACCCTTCGTTTTAGCCCAAAAAGGCACTTTTATTAAACGTTTTGTGGGCTTGAACCCCCCCCCCTCTTAGAATCCCCGTACTGTACATGTATGGTATAAAACATAGGAAATGTCACAACCATTACAGTAAAAGTGTAAAACGAAATAAACACACTGTTACAAATAAACGAATGATAGAATAATCTGATTATAAAATTAAACTTAAATACTCAATCGCGCTTCATCTTGTGCTAGGAGCTAAGCAGGAAATGCTTCAGTGAGGATCAGAGAAAATCAATCAGACAAAAAGTGTGATACAAAAGTTCTAAAGCGAAAGTGGTGCTTTCAGCATAGGTGGGCAGCACGAAAATTTGGGGTTAGGGTGGGAGATTTTTCAAGTCAAAAACGGTCTTAAAATGGTGGTATGGCGGAAGAGACCATTTTCAGCGTTTCTCATCTAGCACTATCCATTGGTATCAAAAAATTGCGGAAAAAACAAACAAAAAATTTTCAAAAGTTGAATTCTGGGGTGGGGGTATTTTAATTCCTGGGGCGGTATTCGGCTTTCTGGGGAAGGGTGCATACCCCCAAACCTCCCCAGGGCCCCGTGTGGCTCAGCCATATATAGAATGTTGCGAATTTAAATTTCTGAAAATTACTCTAAGCGCCCACCTATTGTTCTGTATTGATTTGCCAAATGTATATTTTGGCACGCCAGCCTGATTTAAGTGATTTTCCTAGTCGGTCTAAACGGACGGCAATGACTTGTTTTTGTAACTGCGAGAGTTACACGTGGCGAACTTGTTGTAGCAGTTCGCATAGGCCATGCCGAAAACAGCTTGGTTCTGTATCGGTTAACATAGCCAAACGCGAGTAGCTATTGTTGCGATAGTGTACTTGTGGCTATGCCTTCAGTTTCTCATCTATTTTCCCAATTTTCATTATAAAATTCAATAAGATGCTTGTCCGGTAAAATAGAGTTAAGTATATGCTAATAGTAATTGTTTTACTTGTTACCGCATATCGTATTCTAGAAGATTCGATTTGAATTAAAAGTAATTTTGTCTAATGTTAGTTTGTGTTAAACTTATGTTTTACTGTATCGATCCCCTGATAGGATATTAGTTGGAGTTGGCGTTTTGACGATTGGATCATTTGCTCGTTTTATTCGTTGTGAATTTTGTTTTCACTTTCCCGGCACAAGGCCGTGCGTATATAGCTGAAATAGAATAGAAAACCCACCCAGGGGTGTTGTATATCGAGGGTGAGGAGGTCGGTTGGATACGAGCGTCGAGGATTTCTAAGCTGGATAGGATAGGTAAATTCCGTGTGGTTATTTATTTCGTTCGAAAATTCAATATCCTTTTCTCAATCCTAAAATTGGTCAAAAATATTATGCAATTATTAAGGATGACTGATCAGCTTAGAGCTCGTTGGTGTTGTCTTCGAATTTCAAAGTGCTACACGAATTAGGAACCAAAACATTTCTGTTTGATTCGAACCTCGAAAAGAAGTTAATTATTCAACTTGAGCTAAGATAGGTCAACTGACCTTGCGGCAATTCCTGGATCTAGGTAGGTACTCTACGATCTAGGATGTAGCTGCGAAGACTCCCGACAAGAAGCAGCCAGCAATATTAGGGCTGAGGGAGTCGACGCCGTAGGTCTACAAGGGTTTAGAAGATCGAAGTTGTATTTGACTATGCGATCGGAACCAGCGCTAAGAGCAGATATAAGTACTTAAGTACCTAAGTAAGTCCCGAAGGCAAATACATCCGTCCCTGCGTTGATTCCGTAAACATAGGGCGGCTCTGTATTTACATTTTTAATAATTCAAAATTTGTGCTTCTTTCAAACTTCTTATCGTCTCATTTCCATAACATATTAAAAATTCATAGTTACCGATCAAAATAAAAGGAATTTTTGAATGATTAAATAATGCCAATTGTGAGTCTCAAAAATTTTAGACTTTTTGATAATATTTTTTACAAATAGTGATAATTTTTTCCTACGAGCGTGCTGATGCAATCATCATGTCATTAATATTACAGTAAATAACGTGCTATGCTGTGTGAAGTTCTTTTAAATTTTCAACCTAAATTTAGACTCAATTTTTTGAATTTAATCAATAAACCAATAAATTTATAAACTAAATTTAACTAAACGTAAATTTAATTATTTTTTATATCCATTTTATTGTCGATTTTCGAATAAAAATACTTTATAAAGCAGGGAAGAATAAATTACAATTATTTTGTAATTGTTTAAAGATGAAATATGACTTTCAAAACTTCATTGCCTAGTTCCTATTTCTATTTTTATCATAACTTAATTGCGAAATACAATTTCAGAAGGAACCAGGCATGCGCTGACATGACAGTCCTGAAAAATTTGAATCTAAAAATTAGCAAAACATCAAAGTTATGAAAAATTAGTAAAATATTATTTTTAATGTGACGATTCTCTAAATGTAGGCTCAGACTTTTGCTTAAAACAGAAAAACTAAGCTGAAATAATTAGTTATGCACCAACCATCGTTTCAATTCTCGTAAAAAACGTTAGTCACTACAGAAAGCTCGCGCATTAAAATGGCTTTGAAACCATTTTTTTATTTAGAAAATCAATGCAAAAGCATGAATTATTTATCTTGCTAGCTGTGTTGGGCCAATTGTTGGTAAATGACCACCCCAGCCCCTTGAAATTCGTCCCTGAGAGTTGTATGCATGTAATACAAGGACAAAAAATAAAGTATGAGTATAGCCAAGTTGCAGAAACTTTCCAACTGATTTTCTAAAACGTGAATGGCTACCAGGGTAAAGATATTGAAATCAAGATAAATGCAATTTTAGAGAAGTAAATAAAGAAGTAAATAAAATATTAAATAAATAATTAAATGAATAATAAGTAAAAAATAAATAATAAATAGATAAATGAATAAATAAATAAATAAATAAATAAATAAACAAACAAATAAATAAATAAATAAATAAATAAATAAATGAATAAATAAGTAAATAATTAAATGATTAAATGAATAAATTAATTAATTAATGGGGGAATAAATAAACAAATAAATAAACAGATGAATAAATGACTACATATTTAAATAAATAAATAAATACATAACTATATAAATAAGTAACTCAATAATTAAATGAATAAATAAAAAGTAAATAAGTAAATTGATTAATGAATTAATAAGTAAATAAATAAATAAATGAATAAGTAAGTAAATAAATAAATAAATAAAATAATCAATTAATAAATAAATAATAAGTAAATAAATGTATAAATAAAAAAATAAACTCAAAATATACACATATTTAGGTTGACAAAATTTTTCTTTCCTGGAAATCAGTCGAGATGATGCAGAGAGGTCATATTATTCTTCATACATTCGCATGTTTTTTATTCATCAAATAAATAAATAAATAAATAAATAAATAAATAAACCTGAAATATACAGGGTGGCTTCATAAAAAAGACTACATTTTGATTTGATAGGTCATAACTTCGGCTGATGTGGACATAAAACTGTAAACTTTAGGACCAGCTTCATTATATAGACAAATATGTCTTTGTTTAAAGCGCATTAATAAATTTTGGCCAGCTGCCTGCCTTTCATGCACTACGGCAATTTGTTTACATTTCATTTGATATTGTTCTAGCCTCAGAGTTTCTGCATTGTATCACATTACTGCGTATGTAGGAGTCCCTAATTGACCTCTTTGACAATAAATAGCATCACAAAAATTAAGTAGCACCCTCAGAGTAGATACGCTTTCTACTAAGTGCAAAAATTTCAACATGTCGTAAAAATAGGATGCAGATTTATGGCAGGACCAATGACGCTATCGGCGTTTAAAAATATTAAAGTAGGGTGTAAACTAATTGCCGTAGCGCCCGGAGTGTTGACATCTGGCCAGAATTTTTTACACGATTCAGAAGAAGACTTTTTTATCTATTTAATGTTGCCAATGTTAACGTCTCATGTCCCTATAAGCCGAAGTTATGACCTGTTGAATCGGAATGTAGCCTCTTTTTGGGAACCCTTTTTCGGGTAGTCGAAATTTTTTGTTTCCTGGAAAATTAGCAAAGATGATGCAAAAGGGTGATATTATTTGTCATACATAGGTTTTACATTTTAACGCAATGAATGCTTTTGTGTCAGCTAAAAGTTTCGGCCTCACGAAACGATTTCTGGAGCCCCGATCCGGTTTGACAATGGAATAAAGTTTTATTAGATATTTTTTTAAATTAATTTTGAGTTTTATTTTTACAATGAAATTATGTTACAATTGCGCCAAGGAAAATCTTCCGACTCTTCTTCTTCTTCCTCTTTTCTTTTAAATCTAATTCAATCAATGCTGCATTGCTTTAAAATGAGAGACCTGCACACTATGCGATGTATAGAAAAATTTCGTAATTTTATCTGACAATTTGAACATTATTCTCAGTCTTGCATTGCAGCTCTTACCAACCTAACAAAAGCTCATACATCCAAAGTTTCGTTATGCTGGCAAAAACATTTATTTTTTTGAAGAATAGAAGAAATCCTGTTTATCGTAGCAGGATACACATACTTCTACAGATAGTAGAAAAACAGATAAATGCTTTTATTTTGGGCCTTTCTTTTAGCTTAAAACTTCAAAACATGTTGGCGCCCTGTACTGAATCAAAATGCACCTATGTACATATGAGTTTAAGCCTCGCACTCTTTCCGACTGATTTTGACTAAAAAAATTTTCACATGCATAATTCATATTTAAAATTTTTCGGATCTCATGTATGATTCATTTACATTAACGTCAAAAGTCTAATGTAATACAAAGCTTCTGAGGGAATTTAATTTTTAACAATTTTTATGCAGGTTTTCTGGCCGGAATTCAAATGATTTCCTATGCTGTAAGCGATATATTTTGCTTAGCTTATTTTGGCTAAGTCCGTTTCACACAAGTTTGAGCATATGTACATTTCAAAAACTTTGTTCGACAATAAATGGACAAATTGCGATCATAGCATTGATTTGATTTTGATTTAATTATCGCAATCCATCAGCTTAGTTTTTAAACAAATTCTTAAAATGTATGTAAAACAGACTATAGATGGAAATCGTTCACTTAACTGTTATATTCGAAAAAAATTTGATTTTCTCCCATAATTGAAATTCCGTATTGTTGACGGGTATTACATTTTTAAATAGTGCAAAAATATATTCCACATGTGGGCGGGGGAGGGGTTTGGGGAGTATGCACCCCCATAAGTTGGAATACCCCCCTTAGAATTCAATTTTTGATTTTTTTTGCTTTTTTAGCGATTTTTTGATGCCATTTAATAGTTCTCGAGGATAAACTTTGATAAATGGGTTGTTTAACTATACGACCACTTTTGAGACCATTTTTTGACCTTTGAAAATTTTTTCACCCCAGCAGAAATTTTTTCACCCTAAAAAATTTTGGTGCTGCCCACCTATGATATATTATTTAGTCTGTTCCATTTCCAAACGGCTTTTTTCCGAGTTCTTCTTACTGTATTAGTACTGCATAAATGATTTCTGCATTTATGCCCTCGTAGCTACATAGCAAATAGTTGCTTTAAACTTTTCATATTGACAGGCACATATCTATTAGGGTTCGGGACCCCCTCCCCCAAAATTAGGAAAAATCATACTTTTTAAACGTTATTTTGTGCTATTTTTGGCCTTTTTAGGCTTAGTCCTCCCAAAAATTGGTGTTAGTCCCCTCAAAATGGGACGGCCAGCTGCGTGCCTGCTTGACCTTCAATGCGCTCTGCCTGTTCTGTGGCGCAACTAACAAATGCTGCAACAACCTAAGCAGCTAAATGTTCTGTTACAGTATTAGCCGTAAAACGAAAATGGGCCGTTTGGAATGGAACACACTCTGTGCAATGAGCTGAAGCTCGTCTTTTCTACATATTTGATACGTAGGTTTGTAGGTTACGAGGTAAGAAGAATCAAAATTTTGGGATTTTCCTCTACCTACGCGCTTAAATAATCTAATAATTATTGAACCGGCTGACCAAATTCAGAAGGTAGTATATCGCAGTTCTTTTCACACAGTTATAAATTTACTTCCTTATAGTGATATGGAAGCTTGAAATATTAACCCATTCATTTGATATACGTATGTAAATACTATGTCTACTAAATCGACACGGACACACCCCAGTATTTGCCTTTCGGAGTTACTTAGGTACCTACGCTGCTCTTAGCGCTGGCCAGGTTGTAATAGCTCGATAGACGGCTCCAAACCCAAGGGCCCTCAATAACCTACGACCTCGACTTCCTCGGTCCTAATATTGCTGACCGCTTCTGTGCGGAAGTCTCGGCAGCTAAGCCCTACAACCTAGCTCTGAGTCCCTCCCTACCTAAGCCCGGTATGCACGCAAGGTCAGTTGACCTATGTATCTCGACCCCAGTCTCAAGTTGATGATTTAACTTGTTTTCGAATCAATCACTGCCTTCAGAAAAGTTCTGGTTACTAATAATGGTAGAACTCTAAACATTGAGTCAAACAACAGCAAGCTCTAAGCTGGACAGTCGTCATAATTTAAAGATTAAGTAATATTTCGGTTATTTTTGGGTTGAGAAATAGATGAGAGAATTTTCAAATATAAGTCTAAAATAAGTCACAATAATATTTACCTTCCTATTAAATCGATAAAGTAAGCAGATAAAATAATCGTCGGGGCCCGGCCTTACCCTCGATATAAATAATCACTGGGTAAATATTGCCCAAAGTTACTAGACTAAAGAGAAGAAAAACAATCGTCGGCTCGATTACGAGCATAAAGAAAACACAAAAACAAGACAAAACACAACCGATCGTCGACTCGCATAAACACGTCACACTACCCCAAGAACAATTAATTACCTCCTCAAAGATCAATTACAGTATTAACGATTTAACGATGAAATCAAGAAAGTTTAAATACAGATAAAAGAAGTTTTATATGAGGTCATATGACATTAATATTGTTTACAATGTTAAAACAAATATTGATATAACTGATCTTAACGCACACATATACCCCTTTTACCGGGCAAGTACATAGGTAGCTATTGTCTGTTTCACACCAGTTCGGTCATAAATTTTAAAACTATCTCCGACAATAAGCTGACATATTGCGATTATAGCATTGATCTGATATATGATTATCGTAACCCTCAGCTTACTGTCGATAAAAATTCGTACAATTCATGCACGAGGTTATGTGAAACAGACTATAATAGAAGTTTGAGATGAAAAGATGGGATTAAATTGGAAACTGTAGGCATAACCCAAGCTAACATGTCTTAAAGGCGGATACTTGATTGGTTAAGGGATCCCATGGTTTCGTTTCGTTGCAAAGCGAACAATTGATTAGCGTTGTACTCGGTAATATAAAAAGTTTTACAAAGTGTTCGTACCGTGTAACTGTCGTAGTTACACGTACATATGCAAGGTACACATGGATTTGGATTAAACTTGTGTTGTATAGTTTCATATGTCAATCTAGCTTTTATGCTGAAGATTCACATTGAAAAAATGTTTTAAAATGTTCTTGATTATTAATCCCACAAAAATACGATAAAAGGAGACAGGCAGATCTACAAATAAATGGCATCATTGTAAGCATCAAAAATACTGTTCGACTTACATACATATAAGCATCGCTTCTGAGCCCAAAATAGCTTATTTGAATTTTTTGGTTTTCCCCAGGACCGCCATTTTGTGTAACGTAGCAACCTGCCAACCACTTTACTCAGTGAGCAAAATTTCAATCGCTTCGGGTTCCTGGATCCTCCGCTCTAACACGCGTGCGTAGTACTAAACCGACTCGGGCTCTTGCTAACTTCAGCACAATATATTCATTAAGAATGTTTCACTACAACATCAACCCCACGGGTTTAACACCAAAACATACTATCTCCATTGTTCCGTAGCATCCCTGCCACATTCCTTCGCCTTAAGAGTACCGCGCAGACAAGCTCAGTTCGCCAAGCTCAGACCTTCAATTGTAACCTGGCGACCTGCCAAACACGTTACTCAGTGAGCACAAAGTTACCCGCACCGGTTTCCCGGATCTTCCGCTCTAACACGCGTGCGCAGTACTAACCGACTACCTGGGATCATGGTCACTTCTGCGCATTATATTGCTTAAGGATATGTTTTACTACAACATCAACCCCACGGGTTTAGCACCAAAATATATCATTTCCATTGTTCGGTAGCATACCTGCTACATTTTACAACTCACGCAAATCGCCATGCGTTAAAGGAACTGCAACAAAAATTTCAGAGCAAAGGACCGTTTTATTACTGACAATCGAAAGTTACAAAGTGTAACACATTGTACAATGCAGGCGTACTTGCACCATAAGTACAAAAAATAATTTAAGTAGGCGAACTGAACATGTGTAAGGTATGACGAAATCCGGAAAAATGCGGTTACAAAAAGCATCATTTTAAATTTACATAAAACATTACGAGAGCTCGGTACGTAACCGCGCTGTGGATTGGCAATTTTTTAACGAGGAACAAAACCGCCCCGACATTTTCCTTTAAAACCGAATCAAATATTTATCAGTATAAATGCACGGTTCATCTTCTATTTATTTGCGACTCGGGATAACTAAAACTTAATCTAGTCTTTTCCGTGCGAGTTTCTTGGGGGAGGTGGATTTTTTTTCCGAAATGGGTTTTTCATATTTTTATGCTCACAAGAAAGAACGAGCACCATCTGAAGTATCGAAAAATGTTCTTGACGTGTGTTGTGTGTGCACCCACGGTTCCCTAACCCTAAAATGCACTCTTTCAAACAATTTTTCGAGGCTGATTCCCGAATTCCGTACTGTATCCAACTGTATCCATGTATGGTCTATTATGCATTAAAATTGACGAAATCCCGCTTGAGTTATTTAGAGCGGCTTTAAGAGTTCAAAGATGCAATAAGGAAAATTCTGGGACGAATTAAAGGCGTACATTGGAATTAGAGCTTTTTCTGGTCGGCTCAAAGCTTAGTATTTTTGGCTATGGGCCCAAATATTGTTACAAATTTATGAAGAAAGTTAGTACACTAACGAAAATTTCGTAATTTCCAACATTTTAAAATTCCTAATACTCCAAAATGTTCCAATTCAAAACAGAATAACCCTCTAACGTGATTGATACATGTTTAATTTTGCATTTGGTTTTGTTAGTCGCGAAACTCAAAATTGCAAAGTTGCGTACCAACACAAAATAAGAACAAATCTTGTGTAAAGTGCAAACGCGAGAAAAAATATACCGGTGCAATTAAGACACAACGGCGGTCAATTTTGAAGCAAACCAAGAAAAAATACGAATTCGAGCCTAGCGTATACCGGAAACGAAATAAAACGACTTATACACCTCAAATGATAGGAAATATCCCCATAATTACTAGTTAGACTGAGATAGCGAAATTGAAGTAAACCACGAGCGAGGTTGGGTACACGCACGCAACAGTGTAAATAGGAGGGCATCTCCACCGAACATGGACAGCAGCCAATTTTTTTGGGGGCCTGATAGGGCGAAATTGCCAAAAATAGCAACGCAATTCGAAAATTCTATTCTTTGGGGACTGTGTCTATTTAGGGTCTACTGGATTCTCAGGCACGTATCTCGGGGTGTGGGGATGGGGGATCCGGACCCCGCAAAATTCAGGAAAATCGGAAAAATAGAACATTTTAAACGTTTTTTGTGTTATTTTTGGCCTTTTTCGCAGGCACGTAGCTGGCCTTCCTATTTGGGGGGGAACAACACCAATTTTGGGGAGTCTAAGCCAAAAATAGCACAAAATAACGTGTAAAAAGTCCTATTTTTCCGGTTTTTTCAGAATTTGGGGGGGGTCCTGCCTGACCATCCAGTCCCCCCACAGCTACGTGCCTGCTTTTTCGGCTTAGTCCCCCAAAATAGGACGGTCAGCTACGTACCTGTGGATTCTGAGGGTCCAGACTAGACATGCATGTAGGTAAGTCTAGTCTAGACCCCAGAATGGAAAAAATGGAACATTTGTGGGGAAAATGAGGCAAAACGACGGCCAAAAAAATTAAAAAATTGAAAATTTTCCTCGAAAAAGCTCCAAATTGACCAGAAATGTGTAATAACCTATATAAAGTTTCTTCGCTATTTTAGCGCTAATACCAGTTTTTGAGGTCATTATGGCCCAAAAAAGCTCAATTTTTGACACCCCCAGACCGGATGACTTCCTCCCAGATTAGCCAAGCTGTGCATGTATGGTCCAGATCATAGGTGGGCAGCATAAAAATTCTGGAGGAGTGCAGGTTTTGTAAAAGGTCGAAAAAACGGTCTTAAAAATGGTGGTATGGCGAAGAAAACACCATTTTCTAAGGTTTCTCATCGAATACTATCCAATGGCATCTAAAAATTGCGAAAAAAACATAAAACTTCCGAAAATAGAATTCTGGGAGTTATTTTGGTTACTGGGGGTATTCGGCCTCTGGGGTGGGCTGCATACCTCCCCCAAGCCCCCTCCTCCACGCTAACGTATGGTCCAGACCAGTGTTTTTTGCACAATGTCCCTTTGTACATGGACAGAGATGGAGCACAACTGAAAATTGACTCAAAATGGCGCGAAGCGCCGATAAAATTTGATATTTTTTCATTCTAAATGCAAATTACGTCAATATAAAGATATAGAAGACAAAAAATTACTTATTTCGGGGCGAAGCACCTAAAAGTTTTAGGAATTTCACACCTTTTTACAGTTTTTGTCTTCCAAAAACGAAAAATCTTTGTACGTTACAGAGACGGTCCTGAAGTCTTTGCACATCGGGAAAAATTGCCGAATACAAAAAACCGTGGCCCAGACTAGACATGCACAGCATGAGAATTTGGGAAGGGAGGAGTTAAATTTTAATGTGTCTTTCTTAGACCCAAAATTGGTGTATACGCGTCAAAAACACCATTTTGGGGTTTTTAACAATGATCTATCCTTCTAAAGCATAAAAAATAAACAAAATTTCAAGAAAAAACAAAAAAATTGAACAAATTCAACAAAAGATAGTCAAAAGATGAGTGTAATACCGCAAAGCGCCAAAAATTTGAGACTTTTGAGTAAATAGATAGCTGAAAACGCTTTAAAAAGCAACCTTCATACGAATTTTTAGAAAACTTTTGGGAGCTTTCTTAAAATCGCCTATTTTAAGGAAGTGTAAAAAATTTTTTCGGGAGGGGTGACCCTCCCTGGAGAACATGTACTGGTCCAGACCATACCTAGGCGTGAGGGCGGAGGGTTCAGAGGCATGCATTCCCCAGGAACAAAAATAATCACAGAATTCAATTTTTGAAATTCTTTTCCGCAATTGTTTGATGCTAATGGATAGTGCCCGATGAGAAACGTTGAATAATTGTGTTTTTCGCCATACTACCATTTTTAAGACCATTTTTTGACCTTTGAGAGTCTTGCACCCTCCCACCAGAATTCTGGTGCCGCCCATCTATGCTACAGACCCGCAGACCCCTATAATTCAGTTCTGAGAATTTTCCGTTTTTCTACCCAACTTTTTGATGTTAAAATTTTTTTACAGCTACAAAGTGAAATTCAAATAGGTACTTCAATATTGAAAGATTTCGGAAATGAAAAGATTATAAATAAGAGTTCGCCTACTGATGGCAATCCCAAAAAATGATCCTACTCGGGGTGTACCGCATGCTCTACGGGTAAAAAAAATCGATTTTCCTTGAAGAAAAATTTACCGTCTCCAAAAAATGGTTGGCCTAATCAGCGGCGGATCCAGGATTTTCCTAAGGGAGAGGGCGGTACCCCTAAAGAGAGGGGGCAGAACCCTGATTCGGGCGGAAAAATTAGCCGTTTTAACCCAAAAATCGCTAAAAATCGCTCGAAAATCCTTATATTTGTGCACTATTTTTAGCCAATGGGAGCGGGGGGGGGCGGCCGCCTAGACCCCTAAATCCGCCCCTGATCCTAATGCGAACAGAACTTGAAAAATTCAAGCGCATCACTGCAAAACGTGCTAAAGTTGTTATCATGAATCGTTCTCGAAAAAATACTATCTTTATTGATATTGAAATTATTATTATTATCAAAAATCAATAATAAATTTATTATATATCGACATTGTAAAAATTATCGGTAAAATCTAATAGAAATAAATTAGCAAATCATAAGCACCAGATATATTTATCTATTTCCGTTAGCGAAAATCGATTATTGCGGCGTTATCGGTAAAGGATAACATTCCGAATTACCTTTTTCGTTAACGATATAGCTTTGTCGTTCCGTTGATGATATTTGAAGTCGTCCCAGGTTATTTTCGTGTTCACTCATTTGATTATTATCATTCAATAAAAATTAGTAATGCTTACTCGCCAGTTTAAATTTTACACTCTTACACTTTGCTTTCTAAAATACAATGCCGCTGTGACGAGAGAGTAACGCGTCGCACAGCGTGAGAAGTAATTTTAAACGCTAAACGATCTTCGTCCCGCCCAACGATGACGTCATTATAACGCACACTCATATTTCCCGCTTAATGATGACGTCATTGAAACGCACACTCATATTTCCCGCCCAACGATGACGTCATTAAAACGCACACTCATACTCTCCGCCCAACGATGACGTCATTAAAACGCGCACTCATATTATAAACATTTCGACCAATCGCGTTTCGCGACAAAACTACGAACGAATTTGATTGGTTCGTCCGCAATGACGTCATCGACGAGCTTAACCAATCGCATCCTACGACGGAGTTTCGGGCAATTTTCATTGGTTCATAAACTAAAACACGATCAATAGCCGTAAATATGGGTACAGAATGACATTTCGGCGCACGAAATTACTGTAGCAATCGCTAGGGCTGATAGCACGGTATGCAAACGAACATTTTGTCGCATCGGGAATGGCTCGTGCAAACGGGTTTGCCGCATGCGCGGCAAATATTGCGCGTTTTACGGTCTTTTTTGCGGTCGCAATAGACGCAGCGGCGTCCTTTGATCGGCATCGATTTCATCACTTCTTCGTACAAAGCGGTGCTGTTGTCGAAAGGCTGATGCTGCCAGTAGGGCAAAGCCGGATTGGTCGGTTGGCCGACCAATGGCAAAGCGACGCTGTGCGACGGCCCTTCCGATTGGTCCACGGCTAGAAACTCTGCAAACCGATGTACTTATGCAGGAAAACGGCTAAAAATTGGTTGCATGCCTACATGGGTAGCAGCCAAATTCTAGGGGTGGGGGGCGAGGGGTCCGATAAGGCAAAATTATGAAAAACAGGACCAAAATTTCAATGCTAGGGGTCTACCGATTTGGGGGGGGGGTTCCGCAGGATTTCAAGAGGGTCGGAATCCTCGCCCAGACCCACACGCCCATGTGTGCTTACTTGTAGAACTCTGTGTAAAGAATATGAAAAAGCCAAGAAAATTGTTTTTATAACTATTTTTTATTATTTCAAACTTTTTAATCTAAACAATCGTTAACTGCTTTCGCGTTATAAGAACGGAGAAAAACAAAAAAGAAATGCATTCACTGTTGAAATCTAGTTTAGTGGCTGAAGAATTACAAGCTATGAGCAGCAACCAAATTCACAGCTCTGATTGGGGTAAAACTGGCAACATGCCAAAATTTTAATTTTGGGGTTTCTTTCGATTCTAAGGGTCCACTGCACTCTCAGGAGACTCCTAGACCCTCCAGCCTCCATGCGCATTTTTGACGCGTACCCACGGCTCCAAGTCAAAAAAGCACTTCTTAAAACTTTTCTAACGCTAGCAGATCCCTAAAATTTCAAAGGACTTTTCTAAGCTAAAAACCGGTGGATATGCGTCAAAACGTAATTATCCGGCGTTTCTGACGCAGGCATGTAGCTCCCAATTTTGACCAGCACCCAATTTTGGAGGGGGGGGGGCTAAGGCCAAAAAGCCAACAATAGCGCAAAATGACGTTTAAAGAGTCCTATTTTCCCAATTTTCTGAATTTTGGGGTGGGGGGTCCGAACCACACATGGGCGTGGGGGGAGGGGGGGTTTGGGGGGTATGCACCCCCCAGAAGTTGAAATACCCCCCCAGAAATTTTTTCTGCTTTTTAGCAATTTTTTGATGCCATTGGATTGGATAGAGCTTGATGAGAAACGTCGAAAAATGGTGTTTTTTCGCCATACCACCATTTTTAAGGCCATTTTTGACCTTTAAAAATTTTTCACCCCCCCAGAAATTTTTCACCCCCCCAGAATTTTGGTGCTGCCCACCTATGGTCCGAACCCTCCATTCCCACCAGCAGTACGTGCCTGTACTGACGATGCTCCATCTTTCAAGACCGTAAAAAAACCAAAAAATATTGTGAAAAATCGAAAGAATTCGAATAAACTGAACAAAGTAATCGTATAGTCAAAGAATGAGTAGTTATACGGCGCAAAGCGCCGAAAAATTCGACACATATGAGTCAAAAGAACGCTTGAAAAAACTTTGAAAAAATTATAATTTGAAAGTATACGATTTTTTTTTGGAAAATCGCGATTGCGGAGGAAGTTTAAAAAATTTCTGGAGCGGCGAAGCGAACCCCAAGACGAATTATATTTACACCGGTGTTTTTTTGTACAAGGCCCGTTTATACATGTACATACGAAGATAGTCCCTAAGAAGTCTTTGAACATTTTGTACGCACAAATTTTCGGGTACTATAATACGGTAAAGTAGCGACTTTAATGTGGTAAAAACAGAGTAGTTCGACCCTTGGTAGTGCATTTTGGCTAATTCCTGGTTTAATGCGGGCAGAAATCATTAAGAATCGTCTTAAAACGGCGCGAAGCGCGGAAAATTTGACATTTTTCCATTCGAAATGCAATTTCTACTATTATAAAGATATATAGGACACACAATGTTTGCGAATTTGAGACCTTTTTTGCAGTTTTTGTCTTCCCATAAAATCTTTGTACATGCACAGAGACGGTCCCCAAAAAGGTTTTTGTACATCGGGAAAAATGTTTGCCGAATACAAAAAACCTCGGTTTACACTACGCGTACCCTTCGCGTCTACAGGATTGGGCATTTGCTGCTGATCAGCCAAATTAACGCCAATGCGGCTGCATTTTTGAGCAATGAATTGCATCTTATCCAAGACCTCTTTGGTCGCCTTGAAATACCAATTCATGGGCAGCGTGGCCAAGGCGTCTCGTCGCTTTATTTGCGCCTCGATGAGCGAAAACGCTAATTTGGACAAAAATTCGCGCCGGGCCGCCGCCGATTTGTAATCGATGTGCGACGACCGCAGTGGATTTTTGGCCGCCTGAATCATCGAATTAATGACCATAGGTGGGCGGCAGTAAAATTCTGGGGAGGGGTGCAAGAATTTTTAGAGGTCAAAAAATGGCCTTGAAAATGGTGGTACAGCGAAAAAACACAATTTTTCAAAGTTTTGCATAGAGCACTATCCATTGGCATCAAAAAGCTGCGAAAAAACAAAAAATTTCAAAAATTGAATTCTGGGGGATTATTTTGGTTTCTGGGGACTGCATACCGCCCAGCGACCCCCAACGCCCAGGTATATTAACGACTCCAAAAATGAGAAATAGTGAAATAAATTTTAACATACATTAGATTATTTATTAAAATCGCACGCGAGCTTAGGGAGGAGTGAGCGAGGGGTCGTATTACCCCTCCCTCAATTTTTTTCAAAAAGCTGGGCACTGTGGGGCGATTTTGACCAATTATAAATTGCTGCTGGGAAAATTAGAAGTTTATAGTGAAAATGACCTAAAGTTCGGACAATCTGGTGAGTTTACCGCAAACACACCAATTTTTCCATAGTATTACCCACACCTGGGCGTGAAGAGTCTGCACCCCCCGAGAAATCAACATACCCCCACAATTCAATTCCTGAAATTTTTTGTTTTTTCTCGCAATTTTTGATGCCAATGGATGGTGCTCGATAAGAAACATTCAAAAATGGAGTTTTTTCGCCATACCATCATTTTTAAGGCCATTTTCGACCTTTGAGAAATCTCGCACCCCCAGAACTTTGGTGCTGCCCACGTATGGTCTTACACTTATTTCAATCGTTTGTAATATGATATTGAATTATCCACTTACATATTACATAATGAGCATTTTGTAAAATACCTTTTTAGATTGAATTCGTTTACCGCTGAACTCAACAACGACATTTTAATATGCTTGAAAAGATAAAAAATAAAGGAATTACCAGGTAAAAGCGGATGTTTTGAGCCATATTTATGTACAATGTGATCGTTTTTTAAATTTCGTCCCCCTCTGGCCACTCCTACCTTACCCACCTATAATTACAATGATTGACTTAGATAAAGGTATTTGATCTATAATAGAGTTCTGAATATAGTTTCTATCGTTATTACGTTTGAGAACAAGCGATTTTGGTTCATTTTTGGCCTTCAAGTATTAAATTTTCGGCATTTCGTGCCACATACTAATTTTTGACTATATTTTGTTCAATTTTTTCCATTTCTATCATACTAATGTTTTTGATACTTTGTTATGTTGTAGACAGAAAGAGTATCATCGGAAATATAAAAAGTGGTATTTTTGACGCAAACCAATTACTCTTTAGGTCGTAAAAGGCACTCCAGAGATTTTTCTCTCACCTCCCAGAGTTCCAATGCGGCGCACATGTGATAGGAGCCGACCGTGATCAACTGATCTTAATTTAAATGGAAGCGCTAGCCGAATTATCCATGTGAATGAAACTTAATAAAAAATGAGTTTGCTAATCGAGAGTTGTAAACCAAGAAAAAATCTTGGTTTACAACTCTCGCTTTAGCAAGCTCATTTTTCAAAACTACTTCATGGCCGAGACTAAAAATAGCTATTTAGCCCTTTTTGGAGCCAAGAAAACAGCTTTATATCCTTTTGAAACTCGTAAACGACAATTATGTAACATTTCTGAGCTCACGCGGCATGTTTCTTGAGTCCGAAAAAGGCTATATAGCTAGTTTTCTGAGGCCAAAAAGGCTATATAGCTAATTTTCTAAACCCAAAAACGGATATATAGCAATGATTTTTGGGCCAAAATGACTGTATAACTATCACTTTTTCAGAGCTCAGGGAGAATAATACTCCCTCTCACTCCCGGATGCTCTTGTTTGGTGCTGACCCTAAAAGCGTACACTTCAGATTATTTATGGTACTTTTTACAGTAGTAATTAATGACATAAGTGTGAAAAAAGTGATTAATTTCAAGTTTCTAAGCGTTACAAAATATGAATGATGCTCGCGATACTGAAACAGTCTAATTAAATGACAGTTATTAACGCTAAATCTTTAGTGTGCAACTATCATAAGAGTTTCAAAAGTTAATGATTGATTTTCCGGGAGTTTAGAAATTGCAAGGCAGTTTTAAAGTTCATAATAGAATATTTAAGTACATCATTTGGGATATCTCAATTAATGATGTCAGTTTGAGAAAAAATATAAATTTTCTGTCATGCTACGTGTTCGTCATTTTATTTGTAGGAAAGATTGCTTTTTCCGCTCAAAAAATCAAACAACGTAAGCATTTCAGGTCATAGTAGGCATTTTTATGTTTAACCATGATCATTTTTGCCAAAATTTCCACTTTGAAAGACTGAAGGCTATGAAAATTCGTAAGTTTTCAGCAAAAAAACTGTTAATTTTTCTATTGATTACAAACGTCAGTTCTTGGATTTGAGACTCACCGATTCTAAATCTCCCATTCACAATTAGTCGTGTCCATACCTGGGCGAGGAGGGAAGGGGTAGGGTTTGGGGGGTATGCACCCCCAAAAAAAACAAAATACCCCAAAAATTCAATTTTTGAATTTTTTGTTTTTTGGCAATTTTTTGATGCCAATGGATAGCGCTCGGCGATAAACGTTGAAAATTTATGTTATTTCGCCATACCACCATTTGTAAGGCCATTTTTTGACCTTTGAAAAAATCTGGCACCCCTCCCCAGAACTTTGGTGCCGCCCAGCTACGGTCGTGTCTTCCAGCTGTACTAAGCGATGTAAATAGCGGATGAACAAATTTTAAACATTTTCCTCTTGCCGAAACTGTGGCTGATGTAATAAATATACCCAACAGCATCTTGGTGTTCGAAAAATTCCATAACAATTGTGAATTACGAAAAGAATATTTATTTATGATTTTAGGTCAGGGCACTCGCAGAAGAATCTCTCTTCCTTCTAAAGCTGATCACTTAACTAATGTTATGCATTCTATCTGGCTACAGTTTAAAGATAATTAAATTTCATTTATTAGTTCTGACAGAATGGAATAAAAATTGATTCGCCTAAAGATTTAGGCTATTTATTTCGAGGTGATGTGTAAAAGTAATAAATAAAGCACAAATATATCAATGATGTAATGATAGTATTATTTATAATAAATATTAATAGACTTATTAATCAATCATTTGAGAGTAAAGCGAATACGCCGAATCTAATTTGCTTCAGTTGGGTAAAAATCTACATTTGAGCTACCTACAGGAACAATCCAACGATCGAATTTTGATATTTGAATTTGTCAGTAGTCTTATATGTACATTTTCTCGGTCCTCACAATTTCCCAGACACATTTTGAAAGAGGATGCAAGAGTTTTATCAATAAATACGAATCTTTAAGCCCCGGCACCGGGGGCTTGGGACACCCTACTTGTAGTGTAATATTTGCTTTTCTCAATTTTAAAATTACAGTCATCTTAAACCAAAATTTCTGTCTTTTTCGCCTACTGAGAACGACGACCATTCATCACCACATTTCGGTCGTTTAAACAACGAATTTTTTTGTTTTATAGGTCGAAATGACCAAGATAGCCTATAAAACGTCTTTTCGCGGAAATTTCGCATTTTCAAAACATTTTTAGTTCTGTTTGATTGCATTACACCACTTTTAACACTAAAAAATACAAAAACTGATAGATTTTTGGCGCTTTTTGGATAAAAAAGTGCATAAAAGTACCTACTAATCTGGCGCGAAGCGCCGAAATTTTTTTGACACTTCTACTGCTTTTTAACTCGAAATTGAAGCAAAAACCATTTCGTCAGCTCTGAATCGTCGGACAGTACTACATGTCTAGCTGACCCTTCGGCGGGGGGCAATAACCCCTCATCCCCTCCTAAGTGCACGTATGGAAGGTACCTAATAATTAAAAATAAAGAGTTACACTCTGAATATTCTAATCGAGACCACTTTCATTCTAATGATTCTAAACTATACTCATCGATCAAAAGAAGGAAGTTGGTTCTTAAAAATACACTCTGGGCTATTTTCAAAATAACAGTCTTTTTGGCGGGACAAACGAAAATTAAGATTCTCATATTTGCACACTTGTTTGTCACTCTGGTATAATAGAATACTATACTCATGCATGTCATGGCCACACCTGGGCGTGGAGGGAGTATGCAGCCCCCAGAAACCAAAATACCCCCCCCCCCAGAATTTAATTTTTGAAAATGTGTTCTGTTTTTTCCAATTTTGTTAATGCCAATGAATATTCAAATCGAGACTACTTTCAGTAGTGCTCGATGAGAAACGTTGAAAAATGATGTTTTTCGCCATAAAACCATTTTTAAGACCATTTTTTGATCTTTGAAAAAATTTTGCACCCCCCTCAGAGCTTTAGTGGCAACCACCTATGGTTACAGCTCGAAATTTTGAGAGGAGGCCCCGATCTTGAGGGGTGAGGTAAACCATCTCCATTTTTTGCCAAAACAAAAAACAAAGAAGCGCAAAAGATTGCAAAGGGGGGGGGCTGACGGACGGGGGCGAAACTCACCTGAAGAGTCAGCCGGAGAGGTCCGGCGATTATAGATGATGGAACGTTTTTAGCCTCATTTTCAAGGTCAAAAGCAATAAAAACGTCAGAATTTTTCCGGCTTCGAAAAACGCCCAAAATTGATTAATTTTTGCATTTTTAGTGTTAAAAATCATAAAACTAAGTCCAGATAGACTTAAAAATGCTTTTAAAATGCGACATTACCATCAAAAACGTTTTAGAGGCTATTTTGACCATTTTGATCCTTAAAACAGCAAAAAAAATCGGATTTCACCCCCCTGCCGACCCTGACTTGTGCACCTAGGGTTTGATATCATCGTGATTCAACTTCAATTCAATTTTTGTTCAAATAGTGAACAACCCGCCGCAACTAATGAGTATACTTCACTTCATCAGCAGTATAAGCTCATTAACTATCTATATTACAACGGATTACGAATACTTGAACCATTTTTAATCGCAACTCAACTTCTGCTCAAACAGGATTTCCGTATTATACGCGTCTTTTGGGGGAGGGGTTGGGGGTTGAAGGGGCTTTAATCCACAAAAGTGGCTAAAATACATGATCCTAGAAATATGGAAGTTTTCACCCCATCCCGAAATTTTTTCACCCCTTCTCCCCCAGAATTTGTGATTCTTCAACTTTTGATTTTTCTAATAATTCGTAAAAATAGTCCATTTCTAACCAGAGGCGTAGCCATGATTTTGGTTCGGGGGGCATGAATAAAAATTTTTTGAGACTACTTTAGCATTGAATGCCAGTAACGTTATGTATAGTAAAACTGAGTTTGTGTAGCTAATTTATGGGTTTCTGACGATCAAAAATACAAAAAGTGTAAAGCGGCGCGAAGTGCCTAAACTTTTTGGAATTTCTACCGTTTTCATGTAGAATTTACGGTCTTTCTATTGACAAACAGTTCGGAAATTATAAGTGGCGCAAAGTGCCAAGAAATTTAATCATATTCTACCGCCCTTTACATTTTATAGCCCTGTGAATACTAATAGTCTGACAGAGCAGAAAGTTATCAAATTTGTACAAAACAACTTTGACAGTTCGAGCTTCTAACCAGAAAACTGCGAATTGTCTGAAGACATATTGAGTGATTCAGGCTTTTAAACGCAATGCTGGAGCTTAATAAAAAAGAAAGAACAGTAACTGGCGGCGCTATGCGCCGGAAAATTTTGACGTTTTTGCACTTTAAACTCAACTTATACCGCTTAAATCATACAAAACAATTATTGCAGGCCTGAAACGCCAAAAATTTTCAGAAATTCCTAAACCTTTTACCCGGCTTGTTCTCCCTGAAATCTCGTTGCACATGTACAACGAGATTTTACGGCTGCAGGGGTCTGAGGTGGCGCGCTAAAGCGTTCATAGCGGGGTCTGGGGCAGAGTCCTTGGAACTTTGGTAGAAAAAGCATTCTAATGCTAAATAGTAACGTTAAAATTTTCGCAAAATCGGCAAAATCCCGGTGCTGAATCAAGCCCAAAAACACTTAAAATTGATGAACTCCTATGTACATTGCACAAAACTTATGAGCTGAAATGCGTTTTTCGACCTCTGCTAGATACATAGCGCAGCGACGGGACGTTCGTTGCCAGTAAGATATAGAAAAATGTGTTAATGAAAATTTTGCTCTCACCGTTTTCAGGCCCATTTGTGGCCTTCTTATCAACAAGATGCAGTTCAGAAAACAGGAAATGCGCAAAAACATAAGAAAATTTGGTTATTCCTTTCATTTAAAATAGGATTATGTGTCCTTGTAAAGAAAGACAAACAAAGCAAAAAATACACAAACTGGTACACAAAAGACAAACAAAGCAGAGAATAGACAAACTGGTACTTAATCATTTTCGCACTTTTACTATTATTATGCTCAAGAAGCATGCGCAGCTTCAATCAACGAACAAATAGTGCATTAAATTACTATAGTGATGTGAAGTGCTGGATTGTTTTAGATAACTCAAGCTTTTGAATTCATTGGATCTATATAACAATAAATAATAATGACTCGGCGCGAAGCGCCGGAAAATTTGACGTTTTTGCCTTTTTGAACTCTGTTTTCTGGACACACATTATTGCAACAGAAAAATCAACAATATTTCTGAAAAATTCCGGGGGGGGGTGTGCCCCGATGCCCCCTGGCTACGCCTATGTTTTCAACCGTTTTTAGCTATTTATGTCTTCGTTCAAAAGTTAGAAATTTTCGGCGCTTCGCGCCATATACTCATGTTTTGACTAGATTTTGTTCAATTTATTCGACTTTTTTGATTTTTTTAAATTTTTCAAAATGTTTTTATGCTCTAGTAAGATAGTCTCGTCAGAAACACCGGAAAAATTATGTTTTTAGACGCATACCCACTATTTGTGGACCTAAGAAAGGCAGATCAAAATTTCACCCCTCCAGAATTCCCATGCTGTGCATCTCTGGTGGCAACTAACCCCCACAAAATTCTGCGACCTGCCGGAATTGTCGACTTTTCGTAAAAATTTTAAAAAAGGTGCCTTTTTAAGCGTATTTAGCTAATTTTGGGTTCAAAAGTTTCAAATTGTCGATGCTTCACGCCACATACACATTTTTGACCATATTTCCTTCAATTAAATATATTTTTCAAATTTTGTCAACGTTTTTTCATGGTCTTCTGTTCTAGAAGGAATGCACGTTGTACCGAAACGTCAAAAAACTGTTTTCGACACATCGTCTACCCATAGTTTGTAGACAAAAGAGGAACTTAGAAAAATTGTTCTGCAACGGACCCTCAACAGAATTCTCATGCCTTAAATGTATGCCAATGATCTAAATCGCACCATGAAAATCAATAGCAATCAAGTATGAATAACGATTAGAAATTCCGGGAGTAGGCCTATACATCTTAGGAGTGATGAGTGACCTCAAATTTCTGGCCAAAAATAAAAAAGGCAACGAAAAATAGTTAAAAAACGATTTTCGTCAAATATCGGGGTTAAGGTCAAAAAATTATCTTACTCTGGCGGATGGACGCGGGAACGATCTACTTTGGGGGGGGGTCTTGTCACATGTGACGTGTATTTGAGCAGCAGAGTGAATCCGGTTTACAAAAAGAAAAATGGTCAGGGTACATACGGCTGCATCTTCCTAGTCTTAGAAGCAAAACTGCGACCATGAATTTGCATATTATAAGGAAAAAGTTCCAATTTTCGTTAGGGCCATCACCATACCTGGGCGTGAGGGGGTTTAGGGGGTATGCATCCACCAGAAACCAAAATACCCCCCCAGAATTCAATTTTTGAAGTATTTTTTGAGTAGTACTCAGCATACCTGAGCGTGGGGGGTTCGGGGTGTATGCAATCTCCAGAAACCAAAACAGCACCCCCAGAAACTAAAATACCCCCGAGAATTCAATTTTTGAAATTTTTCCGTTTTTTTTCACAATGTTTTATTGCCAATGGATAGTGCTCGGTGAGAAACGTTGAAAAATAGTGCTTTTCGCCATACCACCATTTTTAAGGCAATTTTTGACCTTTGAAAAAATCATGCACCCCTCAGAACTTTGGTGCCGCCCACCTTTAACACTCGGTGCGTTCATTCATTCAGACACTTTTTTCCATTATTTTGTGCATATTTGATAGTCCGAGTAATTCCATCATTCTTATTATCATTTGTTTTCATGCAGACTTAATCACGAGTATTCAAGAAGAGTGAAATACAACGAAATAAAGAATTTTTACGGGTTGTGAGGTGGGGGAGGAACGACAAAAATATTCAAAATTCAATGTCAACTCATGATTGTAGCACCGTAAATGGCCGTAAAAATTAATCGTTTACCCCTCCCTCCCATCGGTTTACCCCACCCAGAAAATTTATCCCTGTGCATCTATGGGGTCAAGTGTTTTGAAATTATTTGCTTGACCATTTTATACATGCTTTTTCAATATGATTAAAATTAAAATAAATTTTTTAGATTTTTGAGAATTTTTGCTATCGGTTTGCAGTGCTTGCAGAGAAGCGCTAAAAACGTCATCATTTTCGCTAGTCCATAAGTAATTGTTGAGATATCTGACTTAAAATTTTAGGCCCTCAAAATTAGAGGGCCAGCTACTTGCCTGTCCGAATCTGTGAACCCCCTCCCCGGCAATCCGACGAATCCCACCAAAAAATCGATGAGCCCCCATAATTTAGTTCTCGGCGCCGTTTTTAGAAATTCTACCCGATCGGACTTCCCCAGAATTTGACTGCTTCCCATTTATGGATACGCCGCCGTAACTGGCCAATCTGTTTCAAAATGCTCGATGCAGAGCTAACGAGCGCATCGGTTGCGCTAATGAGCCGGATGGTTGGTTGCGCTAATGAAATGGGCGATCAAAATGATTTTAGTGGCCCTGAAGAGCCTCATGCCAATCAGCTTCAAACATCATTAGCTGCAAATCGGCTTCCAACTTCGTTAGAGCTAGTGCCCATGAATTCATCAGCGATAATGAGCTTCAGTTCCTGCCACGAAATATGAACAATAAAGAACCGTTTGAGTTTATTTAGGAACGCAAACGCTTTAAGTTGGACCGTTTACGACTCAGGCGCTTCCTTAAATACATGCGCGATGATAGCGCGCGTGTGCGCATTATGTGCAGGGAATCATATAAATATGAATCGCACGATTATAATCAATATTAATCTGCTCTACGCGCACTGAGGCGTAAATGATACGTTTTAAACGTCTGGATTGCGTTTTCTCATAAATGACCAGCGCTTCGCGCTGTTTAGGACGCGTTTTCTAAAAGTAAAGCATGTCAGGATACTCTTCAAATCCCCGACGATAAGGTCGTGAAAAAGCATTCCTAAATAAACTCAAACGGTTCTTTATTGTTCAAATTTCGTTGCAAGCACTGTATGGGGTCCTTAAGGCGCGCCTATGCGAATTGCCCACTATTCAGCTTTTGCATTCATTTTATTTTCTATGTATTTTTGTTTATTTTTACTTATCTACATTTATTTTTAAGTATTTCGCCGCAATCACCTCGTACAAACAATTGGCATTGTAAGCGGCGGCGTCCAAAAGCCAATACAAAACGCGAATGGGCCAACGGCGACCGGCTTGACGGCACGAATAACGTTGCAGCAATTTATTAAAATTTACCACCGCCGATTTGTACGATTCGTAATCGCAAATCATCACGGGCTTTGAACCCAAGCACATCGGCACATTGTAGGCGGTCGACAGGAGTAGAGTAGGTCTAGAAATGCATGCGCAGTATGAAACTACAGTATGAAAGTACTGCACGATATACATACAGAACTAAAGTCATAATAAATATAATCTAGTTAGTGAGGCTCATTAATTTTCTACATTCATTATCGTTCTTATTTTCGTTGACGAGAATGTGAATCGTCCAGCGTCTTTCGTTCTCGTTCCCGTTGACAATAATTCGTATCGTTAATAGGATGAAAAATAAAGACGATCGTTTTTTGTGAAGCAAATGCATTTAAGCATAGCGCCGTTATTACCGTTAGTACTACAGCGTGATTCGCTTTACGCTACTCCGCGTGAATTTTAGCATCAAACAATATTTAAACGACGTATTGAACTTTTATACAGCAGAAAATTTTTAATTTTTCCAATTTTTCGACAAAAATTTCTACGATAGACATAATTTTTCCTGCTAGAAAACGGCGAGAAAGCTTAATCTACAGCATATTTGACCATTTTTACAAAAGTTGGGATTCACTCACCCTCGCACATCCCATGATATCAGAAAATTTAGAATCCGTCAGTGTGATGCTAGGAAAAAAGTAAAAAAAATTAACCACAAAGAAATGAATTGCGAACTATATATATAAAATAATAATATAAATTAATCATAAATGAGCATGGGGGGTGAGTAGGGAGTATGACCCCCTGTGCTGTGCAAAACTGATAGCTATACAGCGATTTTGGCCGAAAACCATTGCTGTTTAGCCTTTGTTGTGTTCAGAAAATTAGCTATACAGCCTTTTTAGGCTCATAAAACTAGCTATTTAGTCTTTTTTGAGCTCAGAAATGCTATCTAGTTGTCTTTTCGGAGTTTCAAACGGAAATATAGCTATTTTCTCGACTCCAAAAGGGGATTAATAGCTATTTTTAGTCCAAAAAGGTTATATAGCTATGTTTGTGGATCCAAAAAGGCCATATAGCTATTTTTCTGAGACAAAAAAGGCTATATAGCTAATTTTCTGACATCAAAAGCACTATAGAGCCGTTTATACGAAGCACATAGCTATCTAGCAATTTTCAGTTTTCAAATCCCCCTGAAAGTTTGACCTTGCGCATCCATGAAATTAATAATATAAGTGTGGCTAAGTTTAGTGAATATTACGACCCATGGATAGCCTTAATTCGATTTCCTCTCAATAGCTGAATCTGTACAGAAGGTATGCATATTAAAAAAACGAATCAAGTAACCTAAACTGTAATTAAATCACCAGTCGGCTACTTTACACTGCAAAAAATATTCAAAAATTTTGTAAACTCCGACAGCCCGGGATCGATTTACAGTGAGACGTCTTACTGTAGTTACAGTAAACGAGGAACGCTCGAATACAATTCTTCAAATAGGCTAATACCGACAAATTTACAAAGTTTACACAAGCTTATTGAATTTAAACCAACCATGTCACTAATAATGTAACATTAAATACTACAACTATCTCCTTGCTTTACACTGTAAAAACCACGCGAGTCCAATTTTACGAACGAGCGGTTTAAACCGATATTCTTTACGCTCATATGTGTACAAATGTATGTGCAAACAAACCGAGTTTAAACGAGAAAAAATGATGGAATGATTTACAGTAAGCCACTCGTTACTGTACCTACAATGCAAAGGCAATCTAAATGTAAACAATCGCCGAATTAAGCGAACAAAATGGATAAGCGTCTCATAACCATGAAAAATTCAATTATTTATTCGTTGATAATTTTAATCACTCAAATTAATCAATCTTTTTTTCGCTCTACCGAGAAGAAAAAGGAGCTTTACACCTTTTATATTTTCACTCTAATTTCAAATAATTGGAATACCTTATAAAAATCGTTTTTTTCAATTTTTTTGCATTACATTTTGTTTACACTGTATTATACTTAAACGAATAAGCACCGATCGGACATTTTTAGCAATTGCAAGATCCGAAAGTTTGACAATCGGATGCGGAAATTTTGGCAATTTTCGGATGCGAAAATTTTGGCAATTTTCGGCCAACTCACTCAGTGCGGCCGTTTGAGCGAAATTTGAGCAGCGTCCTATGATTGCTAAACAAAAATTGGTAAGGACCGTCGTCCGGCGACGATTTACGATCCCGGACGAACGTTTCCGGCAATCCGGCGCACCGGGCGCCGGAAACCGGACCCAAAACGTGAGTCATACGGGCGTACAGCTGATCGGCCAAATGCAATGACGTCACTTCCGGTTCGCATACGATTAACCGACCGCATAAATGCAAATTTTCCGTCAAGCGCAATATTCGCTGAATAGCGTTATAATTGTCAAAAAATTCAGAGGCGAGCATACTTGCAAAGCCTGAATTCATAGATACACGAGGCAGTGATCGGACCGAGGGTACTTTTTGGACCCTCGGCCTGAGGCCGAGGCGCCTTAAAACCCTTGCCTCGGCCGAGGCCGAGGGTAATGCCGAGGTCAAGCTTATATACCTATACCCATAAATAGTGCTCTTAGAAAATTTTGTATGCACATGAGCTAGAGAATAATCGTAATATTGAACATCTTATCGAATGTCATTTTCAATAATACATAGTAGATTAAATGTGTGAAAGATTTTTTGAATAAAGTCAGCAGAATGAAAGCATACTTAATTTAACAAGTTGCCGTTGAAGACTTGGAAAAGTTAATAGAAAATATGGCTGAACAAGCACTTAAAAACTTTTATTACTATACATAAATAAGAAAACAGTGTCAAAGAAATAAAAGAACAAACGAAATAAGCTAAGTAAAGACAGAACTGTAGCCATTGTTGTGCTAGCTTTTGCAGTAATGCATGTTTAAACACGCTTTTTCAGTCATCCAATTCTGGTGTGGCAGGTAATATGACAGAAACTGCACTGTACTTTCCGATCATAGTTTCCCACGGTCCAGAGTTGAGGGAAGGGTGAAATCCCAAAATGGGGGACCAGTAAATTAAGTAGTGTCTTTGTATGAGCGAACAAATTTTTGTAGATATTTTATATAAATATATTTTTAAACATACACATTTTTACATACTGCACAGTGTGTGACCTGCAACCGGCATGCAGTCCTAAACAGTGTTTTTTTGTTGCAAGATACCTTTTTACATGTACAAAATGGTATCCAAAAGTCTTTGAACATTTTTTACATGCAAATTCTTGTGTACTATTATAGTATGGTACAGTAGCGATTTAGTGTGGTAAAACAGGGGTTTTCGTCCTTCGGTAGCGTATCTTAGCTAATTCCTGGATCTCTGAATATTTGACATTTTTTCCATTCTAAATGCAAATTCTACTATTTTAAAGATATATAGGACAGACAATTACTGATGCGCCGAAAATTTTCGGGAATTTTACACCTTTTTACAGTTTTGTCTCTCCAAAAATCTTTGTGCATGTACAAAGACAGTCCTGAAAAGTCTCTGTACATTTTGAAAAATCTTTGCCGAATACAAAAAACCGTGGTCCTAAATGTGATAATTCGGCCTGGATATAGTTCATAAGATTATTTGGCGCGAAGCGCCGAAATTTTAATGAGCTTTTGATGAAATTCACACATAAAACTTGAGTGAGAAAGCTAAAACAACTTGTACTACAAAGTCAGAAATATTACAGATATTGTAATATGCCAATTAAATCTTGTAATAAGCCCTACTGTGCTTAGAAATCCAATGCAACATCAGGATAAATTAGTCAATTTTATCTTTGAACGGCTAAATGTGCTGAGTTATTAAATAGTACTTGTTTTGCATAAAATTTTTAAAAACAGTATAAATGGATACAAAAGATATTTAAATCTGCATAAAGATGCCTAGATTACACAAAAATTGACTTTTGAGTGTTTAATGCCTCTGCTTCAATCTAAATACAGTATATTAGCGATATTTTGCGCGAAGCGCCGAAAATTTTTTGAAATTTCGTAAAAAATTTTGAAAAACGATATAATTAATATCACTTTGTCCAAGAAAGTATTTTAACATTGTATAAAAATGGCTCCAAAAAATGCACGAGCCAAAATTGATTTATGGCAAAAGCTGCATTTATTGGCCATTCTTAGGTGCGTTTTTGCGATTTTCGGCCGAAAATTCGTAATCATGTGCGCCCTCTCCCATAAAAATGGCCGAAAACCATACGTGTAACAGGAAGGGCTTTGGGGAATTCCCCACCCACCCAGGGTAGGACGTCCTCCCATCACCCTTCCCTCCAACGTCAGAAAATTTTGACCCACCCTCCCCTTTTTTGGCGAAAATTTGCGGA
This sequence comes from Mermis nigrescens, assembly GCA_036768485.1. NCBI lineage: Eukaryota > Metazoa > Nematoda > Enoplea > Mermithida > Mermithidae > Mermis > Mermis nigrescens. The sequence goes on along the minus strand of JAVLUZ010000004.1, from coordinate 1,331,762 downwards.
GTCGCTAATCCCCACCCGAAATTTCTAGCCGTTACATGTATGCCGAGGAGCCCCTCCCGAAAATTTGAAGCTGTTACATGCATGTTTTATAGTGACAGTTTGTCTATTTACTCTTAGCTTACGTTCAAAAATACTGTATCACTTCGGGAAATTCTAATAGTTAGCTGCACTTTTGCCATAGTAAAAATTAGGTTCAAAAATATTCAAAAGGTTTTCACCAAAAATCGTCTGACAGTGACTTGAGTCTTGCACTCTGAGAGGGGGTAATAAACCGCCCTCACCCCTCCCTTCGGGAATGTGTGTTTCCGATCCATGTAGCAAGCATGAGAATTAAAACATAGTCATCACATGAATAATAAATTGGCACTTTGCTGTATGTAACTTTGTGTAACTGGGTACGCGACTAAAACCACAAGAAAAGTCTATAGGTAAAAAATAGTCTTTGTACTGCAGATGCATTCTAAATAGTTAATATTCAACGGACATATTAAACTTATTCAAATTTGATTTTAACCCTCGGCGCCTCGGCACTTTTCAGCTACGCCCTCGGCGCCGAGGCCGAGGCTCCAAAAAACGCCGAGGCTTGCCGAGGCCGAGGCCGAGGCCTCGGTCCGATCACTGACACGAGGTCGGGGTCGGCTGGGGGGAGAATCCCAGAAGTCCAAAACAGTAAATATAAGGTTCCCGACTTTTTGCTGTTTAAACGACCAAAATGGTCAAAACAGCCTATAAAACATGTTTTCGCGGTAATATCGCATTTCGAAAGCATGTTTGGCCCATTTTTACTGTATTATATCAATTCCAACACTGAAGATATAGAAATAATATACATATATGTACATATAGAAATAAGAAAAAATAATAAATAAAAAACTTTTTAGCGATTTTTGAGTAAAAAACACGTAAAAGTACTAATCCAGGGAAAAACTTTGACATTTTTACTCCTCTAAATCTCAAAAATGATGTAAAAAACGTTTCATCAGCTCAAAACTGGCCGATCCTACGGTAGAGGTTAATAGCCCCATCAACCCCTCTGTGCATGTATGCTGAGAAATGGGGGGAACCCCGAAAATTTTTAAAAAGTGTCTTTTATACTCAAACACCGGGGTAATCAGAACCATTGTTATTTGGTGTGTTAGACGGAGCTCATTCTTTCCAGAGCATAAAAACAAAAAATTAAAAAAATCCTAAAAAATTGACTATAAAGAAGATCTAGCAAAGAATCCTCTCCTAACTTCCTAAAAACATATATTAAAATAAATAAAAATAATCAAATATGCAATGAATTTACGGATAACTTCAAAACTGTAGTATCATAGGTAGCGCGTTAGCGCGTATCCTATAATATATGTACTTAGGCACCCCCAACATGTCTACCCTCTACAGCAATAACCGGACACTTCTGTATTAGGCGATGTTTTTAAACATAGGTAATAAAAAAATTCGATGCCGCCATTTTTTAAATCTTTTTAATTTTATCCCGGTGTGTAACGAGCGTGTAAAGTTTTAATGTAACGTTATAACATATAGTTTTTCGAAATTTCGGTCGGTCACACGGCTTTTCTAACTCAGTTTAGCATTCTTTTTAATCTAAGTTTTTTTTTAAATTGTAGACAAGTGAGAAAGCTCGATACGACATTTCCCATTTTTTTTGAAAAATCACTTACTCCTAGAGTGGCAGTGTAAAGAATCTGAAGCTTAAAAATACATTTTGGCTTCTTTTTGTCTGCGAACAACTCCGGTTATGAGTCCAAAGAAATTCTTTGCACCAGAAATGTATTACGGCATAATGGCTACTTTCAACTTACCAGCAAACTATTGTATAGTCAAATCGGAGTTAGATACAGGAGTTTAAACTTTACACTTTAGTGAATGACGTAAAAAAACAGGTTTTGTCTAAGATTTCTCCGCCGACTTCTCCGGTAATAAGTCAGAACAAGTTGGGTGAAATAAAAATGAAATGCGTATCAAGGTCAACAAGTTGCAGCAAACTGCGTTTGAAAAATGCAATATCGAGTTATTTATGGGGGTGTAAAGTTCGAAATAAGGGGTGTAACATTGGGTGAAAAACACGGATTGTTCCTTTTTTGATTGATCGATAGCACAAATATTAAGCGAAACATAACTTTTTCACATACAAACGTACTACAATTTAAAAGCTATCAACTGGCCCAAACAGAATTTCTTTACACTCAATGAAGAGCTAGATTCAGATGTTAAAAGTTTACAATGTGGTGTATCGTGGAAAAATATATACGTTTTCCCCATTTTTGTCCGCCACTTTCTTCGTCAAATGTCGGGATAAGTCAAACAGAACAAAAATAATGTTTTTTCTAAGGCGTACACTTCACAGCAAATTGTGTTTATTTGCATCGATATTTAGCTTTTCCGGGATGTGTAAAGTGGAAAATCGGTGAGGAGGTTTCAGTATTGTTTTTGCTGCCAAACGGTAATGAGTCTGGACATGAACTCAAGTCTCAAAATGCACCAGAGGTCAAACGTCATACCTCAGTTAAGCTCGTTTGTTTACACTCATCAACGGTGTAAAATGGTTTACATGTAATATTTAATTGATTTTAGACCATTGCGGAAAGTTGATTTTTCCATAAACATTGATCGTAATATCAGAATTACGAATCCGACTAATCTCCTTTACATTCGGTGATTCTTTAAACTTTACACCGATAATTAACTTTAGTTCTAGAGCGTTACGGAAGCTTAATTTTTTCAAAATGTTCTAAGTAACGATGAGGATAACGAATACGAATGTTGGTTTCTCTAAACCCAGAACCCAGTAGTTGTGTAAAGCGTACACTATCAAATTATTGATGATGTGCGAAGTTTACACTACAAATTTATTTTACATCCACAGCGTTGCGAAAAGTGGATTTTGTTCGAAATAGGTTCGTAAAGTCAGGATTACGAATCGACTGTTTGCTTTCTTTACACCCAGTAATTGTGCCAAGTTTACACTGAAGATTAGCTTAAGTTTCAGAGCGATGTAAAAGCTAAATTTTTTTCAAAATGTTCCATGTAACGTCAGAATTACGAATCTGAGTGTAAGTGTTCTATACGCATAATAGTTGCTTGAAGTCTAAACTGATAACATTTGATCTGTTAAAATAAGTTGAGCATGTCTAGTTTAAAAAATATATTGCCGATGTTCATAAATTGTTTTCCGTGTCGTTGGACTGTTGTAATTATTGTGGCATTGTTGTAATTATTGTGGCATGTAAGCTTATGTGTTTACTGACTGATGTACTCAAATAATGCTAATTCAAAATAGGGTACTAGCAAAAATGAGCTCCGTTGGAAGGAAAAGGAGGAATATGATCGGAATCAGGCCCATATCCAGGAGGGCGGGGGGGAGGCCTGCCCCCCAAAATGGGAAAAAAATTTTGATTTTCTTAAGGGTCCCCCAGAGAAAAATTAAAAATTGGCGAAGTGCGTCTAAAACACCGCCAAAACAGGTTTTTAGCGTACTTTTGAGCAAGTAAACTCAAAATTTTGCGGTGCTTCGCGCCGGATTTATTGTTTATGTATAGTTTTGTCTTCTAAACCGCTAAAAATCGTTCAAATTTGAGTTAGACATAGAGAGCATGTCAATTTTTTCCAGCGCTGTGCGCCGGATTCATTGTTCAGCTATAGTTTTTGCCTTCTAGCTCACTCAAAACAGCTCAAATTTGAGGTTTGACATGGGAAACATGAAATTTTTCCGGCGCTTCGCGCCGTATTTATTGTTTATATATGTTTTTTGTCTTCTAGCCCGCTCAAAACCGCTCAAATTTGAACTTGACATGCAGAATATGTCAATTTTTTCGGCCCTTGGCGCCGAATTATTCATTATCTGCATTGTTTTTCTCTGTAAAGCACAATGATTAAGTGCAAAGGCAAGAGATAAGAAATAATTCGTCGATTAAGTGATGAGAAATCAGCTTAAATGATAAATTTGCTGTATATCAATATGAAATAAAGTGGAAAATTTTTGAATTTTTTTGAAATTTTTCTTCACCATCGTATAGAGCTCGCCGAGATACGCTCAAAACTGCCTTTATTTTCGCCTATCTCCTAATGGTTTTCGAGATATCTGGCCTCAAAAATTTTCGCCCCCCCCCCCGAAATAAAATCCTGGATACGGGCCTGATCGGAATGACGCACCCTTAAGGAAATGCAGTGGTCGCCATGAAAGATGACGCGCCATCACCCTCAGAATTATAATGGATGGTGCGTCGCGAGCGCCGCGTTACGTCCATCATGCGCCATCATCTCTTTTTTCTATTCAACGCCATTAACCTCCATCATCCCGTTAATCTGGCGATGCGGACGGCACAATTTAGCTATTAATAGCGCCAACAAGGAAGCGCGCACGTGAATGATGGCGCGCTTCGCGCTTTGTTGGTGCTATTAATAGCTAAGTTCGCCATCCGCATCGCCAGATTACTCGGCTATGATGGAAGCGTGGCGGAATAGAAAAAGATGATGGTGCATGATGGACGTAAGGCGGCGCTCGCGGCGACATTCATCATCTGAGTGATGGCGTCGTCTATGGCGACACTATAAAGAGAGGGGACTGGGAAAAATTACCAACGTATGCATGTGAATGTTGTAAGAATCTACTAAAAATCAGACTTCCGCTGGAAAAACGCAAAAAATCTGGAGTATATTCTGCGGCTTCTGAAAAAAGCGCCTTTACAAAACATTGTTCATGTAGCTCGGAAAAAGAGATTATAAAGAAAGTTTGATTTAAAAAACAAGTGAATTAGTATATATACCTTATCGATCAAATTTACATGTCAATATATGAACAATATTTAGTTACAGTGTTAGCCACGAATGTTTACGTTTTAATATGCTCCATAGGATGATAGAGCTTGTTAAGGCTTATATGTTTAACACGTCGGTCATGCGAGGGCGGAAATAGGACCGACGTGTTAAAGATATAACCTAACAAGCTCTAGAAGCAAAACGTAAACATTCGTGGCAGTAGTGTAATCGTCAATTCGTAAATGAATTAGGGCAAGCGCAGCATCTTTTCAATTGCTGCCCCATAGCAATGCATACCATGCTAGCGTTAGAATGCACATTATGTATATCGTTTCTGATTAACGATCGCTTGGGTGCACAAGGCCAGGGTTGGCAGGGATTGAAATCCCGACAATCCAAAACAGTCAATTCTAACGTTGCTACGATTTTTTTCTGTTAAACGATCAAAATGGTGAAAAATAGGATATAAATGGTTTTTTCGAAGTAATATCGCATTTCTAAAGCATTTATAGCCCATTTCGACCGCGTTATTATCATCTTTTGGCACGCAAAAAATGCAAAAATTGATTAATTTAGTGCGCTTTTTAGAGTGAGAAGTGCATGAAATTAATGATCCGGCGCAAGGCGCCGGAAAACTTTGACATTTTTACTGCTTTTGACCTCAAAAATGATGCAAAAGACGCTCCATCAGCTAAAAATCGCCGGACAGTACCTGTCCAGCTGACCTTCAGGTGGAGTAAAACCCTCCTCACCTCCATATGTGCATGTAGCATGCATTCACTTTTGCGTCAGAGGTGCAATCCTTCTACGGGCGCAGAATAAACTTCGAGTTTTTGCGTTTTTTAGCGGAAGTCTTATTTTTACGAGATTCTTACAATTTTAAAAGGCATACAGGTAACTTTTCCCTGATCCCCACCTTTTATGTACATATGTCCTTGATAATGCGCAATTCCAAGTACATTCGTCCTTTTTTGTTTTATAGGAGCATGTACGTAATTATACTTATAATTCATTTATACATTAATTATGAATGCATGTACATATAGTATATTTGATTAATTTAATAAATTGATTAAATACATTAATTTAAACAAATTGCTTAAAATAGATCAATTTAAGTTCAACTCCACTTAATTTTATTCCAAGTAAAACTAAGTAAATAAATTAATAAATTCAATCAATGATTATCTCGATAAATGTTCGGTGATTTTTAATTTTCAGTTAATGAAAACCAATTTATTTTTGATTATATTATTTAAAATCCTTTAGAAAAATAGTTTCAACTCCAGCGCATAAAGTTTGAATTTCAATTTCTAATTCAATAAATCGAATTTAAAATATAAATTTAGTACATAAGGTTAAAATTTAAATTTAAATCTAATGAATGTGTGTATAAAATCTGTAAAAATTTGAATTAAATTCCAGTCAATTTTAAATATATAAATTCAGTATATCAGATTAAAATTTAAATTTTAATTTAACATACAAAAGCTTTTAAAATTTTTTAAAAATTTTAACTAAAGTAATTAAATTAAAAAACACATTCTACCAAAGACGCGCGATCGTCTTCGTTTTCTTCCGCTTTAACGTCAGTGACGTCCGAAAGACAAATTTCGGCATTGTGAAGAAACAATGTATTGGCGTCGTTGACGCATCGTATGCAAATCGCGTTTTTGTGCTGAAATGAAAAAATACATATAAGTAAAAACATGAGTTCAAAAATAGAAATAACTTGAAAAAATAAATATTAAAAATTCAAAAAATAAAAACAAGACAACAGTAAAATGGCATAAAAAACAAATTAAAATTAAAATCAAAATTAAAAAAATTTAACATCCGGCGTGTTAAACATATATCCTTTAACAAGCTCTATCATACTGTGAAGCATATTATAGCGTCAACATTCGTGCCGGGCACTGTATGAATACAACTAATTTAATAAGTTATTTATTACAGTGCTCGCCATGAAACATGACGCACTATAATCGTCAGATTTATATTAGATGATGCGTCGTGAGCGCCGCGTTTCGTCTATTATGCGCTATCATCTCTTTTTTATTATTATAGGATATTTATCTGTATCATACCGTTAATCTGGCGATGCGGACGGCGCAATTTAGCTATTAATAGCGCCAACAAGAAGGAAGCGCGCATGTGAATCCGGAAGCGCGCACTTGCCTGAATATAGGACGGCATTCACGTGCGCGCACTCGCCTGAATATAGGATGGCATTCACGTGCGCGCTTCCGGTATTCACGTGCGCGCTTCCCTCTTGTTGGCGCTATTACTAGCTAAACTGCGCTGTCCGCATCGCCAGATTAACGGCATGATACAGATAAATATCCTATAATGATAAAAAAGAGATGATAGCGCATTATAGACGAAACGCGGCGCTTGCGACGCATCATCTGATATAAATCTGATGATTATAGTGCGTCATGTTTCATGGCGAGCACTGTAAGATAACAGAAAAATTATATAAATTGAAAATTTTTTGAATATATATATCCTAATTATGCATAAATATGTTAATCAATAATTAATATATAAATGATTTGTTATAACAATCAAAATAATTATTGAATGAGTAAATTTAGTTGAATAAAAATACAATTAAGTAAATTTCCATAATGTTCAATTGATTCTTATCACACAAGTAACAGGAGGATGGAGGATCCCCGGCCCAAAGTCGGCCGTCCCCCCTTAGAAAGCAAGAAAATTTTGACCCCCCCCGATTTCTGGGAAAAACATTGAAGTTTTTGGCCAGCTTTTTAGGTGTTTTTTTGGCCGTGTTAAATGCATGATTCCAAAAGTGTCATAGGATGTGCGTTCATATGAATAAATGTTCAAAATATAAAATAAAATAAACCACATACGCAAATGTACTTTCTAAACAACATTAACCTACGAATCGCTCATTAAAATTAAATGCTGGAAACGGAAAACGCAGGAATTTTCGTTAAATTCTTGATTTTAATTTAATTTATACAATTTTTGATTTTATTTCAATATGTAACGATTTTTTCATTTTTCAAATTCTCAAGCTTTACTTTGATTAACATAAAAGTCGGACTTGTATCGTTTTTGATATTCGATACTGTTCACGATTTTAAATTAAAATTCAAGAAAACTTGACATTCAAATTTATATATGAAGAATTTAACATTTAAAGAAATCACTTGATATTTAAAGAATGAACAGATACATGTCTTTCTTCAAGATGAATGGGAAATTTTCTTCATATTCTACGGTCATTTCAAGTCAACTACTTGGTATTTTAGTAAAAAACTTATATATGTATATACTCGCTGCCAAAAAGGAGGAAAATCTAGATTTTTCGAATGAAAAACTCACAGAATGTTTAAAATCATTTGCGAACTATACTCGTACGAACACAAATGTAAGAGGGGAGGATGGGGGATCCCTCACCCATAGTCGGACGTCCCCCATCCCCAGAAAATTTTTGACCCCCTTACGATATTTGGAAAAATTCGAATTTTTTGACCTTTTTTGGCGTTTTTGGTCGTTATTGGCCAGAAATTGGAGGTCATTTAACCCCCCCAAATAGGGCCGAAACATGCCAGCCAAAAATTGAGACCACTCATCCCCCCACAAAATTGCTTGCCGGAGAACCCCAACCCAAAATTTCTATCGCGGGATAAACAGTGGAATAAGAGGGACGGAATAGAGTATTTTGGTATTACAGAATGCGGATTAAACTGCGTTATTTCAGGAATAAATAAGTCGGTATGACAGAACTCGGATTAAATAAATAAATAGAGTTAAATAAATGAATAAATTTACCCAGAAATTTAAAGAAGAAAATGCGGAGAAAAATAAAAAAGTAAATAAATAAATAGATAAATAGAAAAGCAAATACTACATAAAAAGGAAAGAGAAAAACCAACAACAAAAACAAGAGAAAGAAAGAAAGATATGATATAGAATTGCAGCATGCTATTAGTAAAAAAACGTGCTAACAACTATTATTTAGATAGGCAACAAATACCCCTTTACCCAGAAATTTAATATTGTTGCTCTCGTTTGGTATTATACGATCAAAAATGATACACAAATTTCGTCCTGTTGAGCTTTTGATTGAAAATATATTTTTTTATGATTCATCGATCATGAAATACTAAAGAGCTAAATAAAATAAAAATAAAAATAAAATTTAAAAAAATAAGACAATACTAAACCATATGAGTACAGAAAAAGTAGTTTTTTCATGCGCAAGCTATCACATATTTTTTGATTTCAATGTCAATGTTTCATTCTTGTTTTCCCTAGAAGCAAGCAAGTGTTTTTCGTTGAATCTTGTAAAAAATATACGCTGCTGCACGCGTGATTTACGGCGTATGATTTCAAACGGATACCTACACTACGATGACTGTACCTACATGCAGAGCATGGGAATTCTGGGGGAGGCTGAAATTATAAAGTAGTTTTTCGGGTCAAAAATGGTAGGTATGCATCAAAAACAACGTTTTTCAGCGTTTCTGACGATGCTCTATGTTTCTAGAGCATAAAAACGTAGAAAATTTCGAACAAATTAAAAAGTCGGAGCAAATTAAACAAAGTATAGTCAAAACATGAGCATAATGGCGCAAAGCGCCGAAAGTTTGTCACTTTTAAGCAGCAAGACAGCTAAAAAACGCTTAAAAGGCATCTTTTTCTATAAATTTTCAGAAAATTTTTTAAGTTTCAAAAAATCGCAAATTCTATGATGGGTGTGAAATAATTTATGCGAGGGATAAAAACTTTTCTGAGGGTAGGGGGTGGAACCCCAGCCCCACAGATCATGCATGTACGTGACTACAGTACGCAGCATGCGTTGGACAGCCAATTTATACACAAAACCAATGGAAAGCGTAACTTAACCCCGGGATAGGTTTAGTTATCCCAGGAACAACTATTCCTCGCGTATTTCGCGCCCTGTCATACCAAATTTTCTTATTCCTGGGATAGCCTATTCCGTCCCTTAATTTTATTATAATAAAAAAAATTAGTAATAAAAAATAGGTAATAAAAATTTTATTATTATTGCTGATTGCTATGATATAGAAAAATATATTCCTGGAATAGGGCTCATCTCAGGAACAACTAATTCCGCGTTCTGCCATACGGTCCTTATATTTAGCTTTGAAATCGTACGCAGCGATAATTGAAAAAATATCCGAGTAAATTATTTATTTAAGATTTAAAATATACCGTGTGACAAGTTTGGCATTATTTTAAAGTAGTTTGAAGTCCATTCATGTATCACAATTTATACAAAAAACTTGGGATGAATATATAAAATACTGAACTTAAAGCAATACATATAACGCCCGAAAATTTTTTGTTTTTAGGGAAAATTTTGGGTATTTTGATTAAAAATTCGCCGGCCGTTAATTTAGATGCTGCCTTGCACCAATTATTAAAACAATCGAGCGAAGAACGCAATATGACAAAATAAAACGTATAATAATCAAATAATAGATGAAATGTAGTGATTAAATATAATAATTTACTTAAGTAATTATTTACCACGATTTATCATTTAAATATTGAGTTGCGTGACTGCGCTATGCGTCGAATAAATCAATAAATTCTCGGAATAATTAATTATTCGCAGCCAAAAATACAATCATAAATTAAGAAGAGCACAAGACATCAAAAAGAAAAACAATAAGAAAATACCAGTTTAAATAAGAATAATCGATTAGCATATTAATTTTTAAAAATCATCCTAAAATAAAAAATAAAGATAATAATTTCATTAATAATAAATGATTGAAACGATAACTATCAAAAAGTATCACAAAAACTATTTGATTGAAGTATCGCAAAATATTTGATTAAGAATAATTACTCAAAATGTGCTAAAAAAGATATAATTTGCCAATTTATTCCGGTGGTGGTCTAAAAAAATAATCCATTAATAGACGATAATTTTAAAAAGAATAAAAATGTGTCAATGAATGAACGTTTTCTCGACGGAAGCCTAAAAAACTGATCGATTAAAATTTATAATTTGAAAAAACGAATAAAAAATGCAAAAATATATTTTTTAAACCTTTTTCGACGAAAGTTGCGGCGAAATTTCGCACGCTCCGTCGACATTGAGATTAACGCGTCCGATGCATACATTTTTGCCTATCACGCTCAAACATTTGAAATTAGCCACCAATGTGTCGAAAATCTAAAGATACAAGAATCTCAAAATTTTTAACAAACGCGATAAAGACTTGACTTAGAGTTTTTAGATAAAACCATTAGATTTAGGATTTTTATTGGATTTCAATTTTAAACACGAGGCGTTCGACCTAGATACGTAGCGACGAACAGCAACGTTGATGAAAACATATACGTGCAGTAAAACATTTTCTTACGGGTTTTAATTTTAAGCAATTGCTCTTGCGAATTCTCAACAGCTTTCTGAGTAAAGGCAGCTTTAGCAGCGAAAAATTTATCAAAATTCACATGCTTCTGCATCAGAGTTGTGATTTAATAGATTCATCCTGGATCAATCTGCTTTTAAAGGAAAACAAGCTCCTAATTGGACATTTAAAATTATGCTTAAGATTCACGTTAACTATTATTCTAAATGAGTGCAAATTATTAATAGCATTGTATAGAAAGACCATACTTTATTGCTATGAATTGTCGCGGGAAATATAAGCTAAAAAACAATGTTTTTGGACTGCAACGTGAAAAATCAGTTGTATTTTAGGCTGTTAGGAACGATTTTGCTATGAAACTATTAAGTAGAAAATATTTGAAACTACTTTAATGGCGATGTTATTTTGTATATACTATTTGGTCTTTAAAATCTGCAGTCAATGAGTGAGATGGCGGACAGATATGTGCATTGCAAATACATTTATGCATTATAAACACACACACATACACACTAGACATATGATGACGTACAAACACAAACCTATACCTACATAGTATAACATACATTGATGTACGGTCCCGGTCCCAGCCGAATTTCGGCCGCGGTCGTTCACTGGAAGAGAGGGCCCCCATCCAAAATTGTTCTTTTCCTCAAGCCTCAAAGCCAGAAAATTGTTGAAGCCCTTCTTTCTGGATTTTCCAAAAAAAATTTTAGTTTTTAGGCCGTTTCTAGGTGTTTTTTTGGCCGTTATTGGCCGAAAACTTGGAAGTCATTTACCAACCCTTACCTAAAAATAAACGGCGAGCCCCCAACCAATGTTTTGAACCGGTAACATGTTTATACACAGGGCCGTATCCATGGAGGGTCGGGGGGCCTGCCCCCCCCCCCCGAAATGGGAAAGAATTTTTTGTTTTTCCCAAGGGTCCCCCAAAGGGACGAATGAAAAACTGGCGAAGTGCGTCTGAAACACCGCCAAAACAGGTTTTTTATTGCGTACTTTTGAGCTAGTAAACTCAAAATTTTCGGCGCTTCGCGCCGGATTCAATCGTTTATGCATAGTTTTGTCTTCTAAACCGCTAAAAATCGTTCAAATCCGAGTTAGACATTGAGAAACATGTAAATTTTTTCCGGCACTCTGCGCCGGATTCATTCTTCAGCTATAGTTTTTGCCTTCTAGCTCACTCAAAACGGCTCAAACTTGATTTATGACATGGGAAACATGAAATCTTTTCCGGCGCTTCGCGCCGTACTTATTGTTTATATGTGTTACTTTTGTCTTCTAGCCCGCTCAAAACCGCTTAAATGTGAACTTGACATGCAGAATATGTCAATTTCTTTCGGCGCTGGGCGCCGAATTATTCATTATCTGTATTGTTTTTCTCTGTAGAGCACAATGATTAAGCGCAAAGGCAAGAGATAAGAGATAACTCGTCGATTAAGTAATGAGAAATCGGCTTAAATGATAAAATTGCTGCGTATTAATATGAAATGGAGTGAAAAACTATGTAATGTTTTGAAATTTTTTCTTCACCATCGTATAGAGCCGCCTAGATACGCTCAAAACTGCCTTTATTTTCGCTCATCTTTTAATGGTTCTCGAGATATCTGGCCTCAAAAACTTTCGCCCCCCCCGAAATAAAGTCCTGGATACAGGCCTGTTTGTACATATTGTAAATTCCTTGATATTTTCATTTAATATAATTTAACTATATCCCGTAGACCCCAGATAGCATTAGGTTGCATTACTTTATAATAGCTAAAACTTTTGGGTAGGTTTAGTCGTCACATTCTTCTGGGCAAGCTGAATGACCAAATCTTGATTAAAAACGCGAAAACAACGTACATGCACATAGGGGAAGGTCAGGGGCATTACTTCCCCCTTTGAAGGGTCAGCCGGACAGGTACTGACCGGCGATTTTGAGCGGATGGAACGTTTTTTGCATCGATCTTTGAGATTAAAAGCAGTAAAAACGTCGAAATTTTCCAGGCGCTTCGCGCCAGATTAGTACTTTTGAGTACTTGTTACTCAAGAAGCGCCCGAAATTGATAAATCTTTGCATTTTTTGGTGTTAAAAGTGATGAATAATGCCGTCAAAATGGACTAAAAATGCTTTTAAAATGCGATATTACTAGGAAAGAACGTTTTATAGGCTATTTTGACCATTTTGATCCTTAAAACGGCAAAAATATCGTGAACGTTTAGATTAACTTTTTTGGAATTTTCGCGATTTCTCAGCCCCCCCCCCCCCTTCGACCCTGACCCTGTGCACCTATGCAAAACAAAGCCAAAAAATGTCATGAAAAGCCATGTTTTTCCGATAAATTTTAGTTGATAAATAAACTTTCGTTGAATTTCCCTGTACACTTTCTGATCAAAATCATGTATTTAACACGTTTTTATCTATTCAAATAAGCTTTTAGTAGACGGTTTAGCGAAAAATCCCATTCATGCGCAGAAATAATGGGTATATTCTTGAAAAATTGCTTAAAATTTGAATTTTTTCACTACTCCTGGGTATCAAAGCATTCATATACATACATGTACATAGTACATACATAATATCCACGTGACCTATCAAAATTTTGGGACGGGTATCCTGCAGATTTTAGGAGAAAGAAGTATGACTCAAATTTTGAAAGTTTGACAAAAATAGCGAATGAGCACCTATGTAAATACCCAAAAAATGTAAGTATTCGCCGAAAATTCGAGATGGGCCGAAAATTTTCGAACTTTGGGGGATGGGGACGAGCACATTTGAGTGGGGATCAGGTTCACTATTCCCTGTGGTACAGGCGCGCGTGCATGAAAAGGCTCAAAATTTTGTTAGGGGCTAGTCAGTCATTTTGAGAGATGAGTGCGACCTTCAATTTTTGCCAAAAAGGAAAAAATCACAAAAATCGCCTATAAAACGAAGATTTGTTTACCAAAAATCAACGGGGGATCTGGTGGAAAAATTTCAGTCTTTAAAGACACGATATTACATTTATTACTGAAATACTAACAGCTTATTCATCTTTCCACACCACATTCGATGTTACACCATTTTCAATTTTTAACTCATATTCCAATGTGAATTATTTATTATTATTATTATTACTAAGCTATGAATTAATATTTATGCAGGAAGAATAAGAAGGCGGTAAATTGGCTAGCGAAAAATAAAGCCGCAAGAACATGAGGCTAATGTAAACCGCGCAAGTGACTCGAGCTCGTGTTGTTTACAATCTGATTACTGTAAGTATTTAGAGCATCGAAACCGAGCTTAAAAACGAATTAAAAATTAAAACTTGGAGAACGAGCATAATAAATAAAATACATTGTATGGTATCGCAGCAAACGAAAAAATAATGCAAAACGTCGAATCCCAACTACTTTACACTAGACGCACTTTAACAAGCCATGCATTCAGCTCGCATTCCACGTTAATACGACAAAATATAAAATTCTTGTCAAAGATCGCATTGCAAAGCGAGAGCGAAGCTGGGCCAAAAATACGACACTGGACCGATTCGGACCACACAGAGATTACTGTAGTTTACATATGCATTATTGCGGTTTACACTCGAGTTACTGTAGCCACCTGCCCCACAGTATGCCGCGAAACGACTCGCCCAACTCAAATCAAGTCTCTCAAACGCAAAGTGTAACGTAGCGAAGTGTAAAGCGCAACAGAGTTTACGCAGACTATTATGTGTAAACTAAAGATTTAGACTAAAAGCCTGCTTTACAATTTTGTAAATCACCTCTCGGATGGACGCCAATTGGTCCACCGGCTCGCCGCCCAAACGATGGCCATCGTCGAATCTCAACATGGATGATAATTGCTGATAGCGGATTCGTGGAAAGGTCAACGGGGCGTAGAACGACCCGCAAAAGGGCGTGGTCGAAAAGAGCGTGTTGACGGAGATGTCGGCCATGCCCAGCAATCCCGTCATATACCAGATTCCGAACAACTGAATTAGCGGCTACAGTATACCATGCGAGTTTAAATTTAATTTAATTTAATTTAAAGTCGAATTTAATTTAAGCTAGGAAATGAAAACTACTATATATCATCGTGGCACTAAATACCTACTGACTAAACAATCCACCGCAATTGATTGGGTGAATTTACACACATACACACACACACACACCTAATCAACTGACAAACCCGAACGAGTCAAGCGACTTACTACCATTAATGTAAACAGAAGGCAATTGTTTAAAATAAGAACTAAAACGGAAATGAAAACGAAAAAATGGAGGGCCATCTTAGTTTAAACTGGTTTTACCGAAATTTATACGAGTAAAACATTTGTTTAAACTATTGCGAGTGTTGCATACTTTACTACGGCCTTTAGCGCAAGGCAAGATCGTGGGGTCTCATAACCCAGAAATTTTTCACGTGCCAGATAATCAGACTTTACCAAACGAAGTGTAAACAAAAATCTTTTTTCAATCCCGTTTTAACTATCTTTTAGCTCAAAAGCGTTAAATTTTCAATTTTAAATTTTCTCATTTTTGTCTTGTATGTTGTTCAATTTATGTTCCGGAAAAGAAAGAGCATATCAAAAGCCCAAAAAATATGTCTTTTATGGGTATTTAATCCACTATTTTTTGAGCCCACAAACGGCATTTTTGAAAATTTTTGTTAGATTTCGCCCCCCCCCAGAATTTTCATATTGTACTGCACATGACCGCTTAGTACTGCGTGTGAGTACTTCATTTTACCTAATATTTTATTCTATTGATTTTTAGAAGATTGAGGAAGTCAAAGAATAAGCAGATAAGCAAAAAAACATGAATGTATCAGCAAGAACGAACGCGATCGCCATGGAATCTCTTTAGTTATGTAAAAAAACATTGCCCTCCATCCAATTTCGTAATAATTAATTTCATTCAAGTTTTATTTAATTTTATTTAAAACGCAATTATTGTCACTCCACGATAATTTCGTCAAAAATAAAAAAAAACAAAAAAAATGCGAAAAATTTGCAATTTCATCAAAAAAATGAGGGCTCCTGTAATTTAGTTTTCATTGTCAATCCAATTCGGATAAAAACGACGCTCAAATATTAAAAAATATATTCACAAAAATGTGTAACGTCATGGGGATAAGATGAGGATACCTCTACCAAGGCAGGTGTCCCATCAAACCGCCCCAAAAGCTGAGGTTTTTACTGCTGGAAATCCCCACAACGTTAGCCAACCCCATCCCACAAAGTCAGAAAATTTGCCAGCACTTTTCGGAAAAACGATACGTTTTTTTGGTCATTTTTGGCCAAAAGTCTAAATGTCATTTACACCCCCCTAAAACTGGCCGACTGTGAAATTTTGAGCTGTTACAAGTCTATACCATACATGTACAGCATAGGAATTCTGTAGGGGGGGGGGTCAGACCAAAATATTTTTTTCAAAAATTGCCTTTTTTAGGCTAAAAACGATGGGTACACGTCAAAAACACTGTTTTTTGACGTTTCAGAGAATGTTAGCTCTTGCTAGAACATAAAAACGTAAAGAAATCTGAGAAAGAATTTGAAAAAATTGAGTAGAAATTGAACGAAATATAGTCAAAAAATGTGCATGTGGCGCGAAGCGCCGAAAATTTCGAGATTTTTGAGCCAAAAATGAGCAAAAACGCCTAAAAAGGCATACACTTTTTACAAGTTTTACCAACTTTTACGATAAAATCGACAATTCTGGGTAGAGGGTCGCAGCCGTTTCGCGGAGGGTCAGTTGCCATTCTAGGGTAAGGGTCAAACCCCCCCAGAACACGCCTGGTCTGTACCCATGTGATTTCCTATTTTCGACTAAAACTAGCTCATGTGCTACCCCCTACCTCTAAAAATGGCCGGAGAGCCCACAAAGCTGGGAATTTTTTTAAAATTTTTCCTTACGACAGAAGAGGCGATAAAAAAATTAATTAATTTCTATAATAACTTAACGACGTTATAATACATGGATGAGGTTCGTATTAAATAAGAATAAATGCAAGAATGGAGCATACGAATTCTTGGCGAAAAAGTCGACCCATAAAAATTATGTCAAATCGGTGACATTTATTGAGCTGAGTAGGGCATTTTTTGATCGCACGTGACATATTCTCAAAAAAAAGATTTGAAAAAAAATCAAAATTAAGACTTTCTGACGCTAAGCCTCAATGTCGAAAAGTAAGCGAAAATTTTTGGCAAAAGTTTAGCGAGAATCGGTGAATTTCGTCAACTAAAAGAAAGTTATCTTTGCCAGGCCAGTTCGCACACGATTTAAACGACTTTACACTTATGGAAAGATGAGTTAGTCCGACAAAATCATTCAAAAAAATTGTTATCGCCCCCAGGCCCCTATCCAGGATTTTATTTCGGGGGGGGGGAAATTTTGAGGTCAAATATGTCGAGAACCATTAGGGGATGGGCAAACATAAAGGCATCTTTGAGCATATCTCAACGATCTCGATGCAATGGTTTAAAAAAATTTCAAGAAAAGATTTTAAATTTTTCACTTTATTCCATACTCATATTACACAAATCTTTCGTTTAAACAATCTACCCAAATGATATCTCATCATTCAATCGACGGATAATTTCCTACCTTCTGTCTTTGTAATTAATCTTTGTTATTTACGAAGAAAAACAATGAAAAATTCGACATGTTCTACATGCCAAACTCGAATTTGAGCAGGTTTTTTGCAGGTTAGCGCACAAAACTATACATAAACGATGAATCCGGCGCGAAGCGCGAAAAATTTCGAGTCCATTAGCTCAAAAGTAAGCGGAAAACCTGTTTTGGTGGTGTCTTAGACCGACATTCGGGAATTTTCCCTTTTTTCCTTCAGGGGACCCTTGTTTGTTCGAAAAGTTATTTCCCATTTCCGGGAGGAGCCCCGAGCCCCCCCCCGAACTCGGCTGTAAAATCGAATTAAATAGTTCACACTTTACAATCATCGGAATCAGCGATAGTTTTACTATTATACTTTTACTCGGTTCAAAATTGAAATTTGTATCCCTTATCCGATTTTATCATTATCATCGGTGTAGAATGAAATTTTACTCAAAATCCAAAATTGAGTGAATCAAGGTATAGTTTAAACCGTCTAATTCGAATTGTTCGAACGATCTCAAATAACTTAAACATAACTTGAGCGTCAGAAAAGCAACGAGACGAGCTTTATTGAGTAAATAATTAATCAAAAATACGAATGCGCGCGTTGCGTAAAAATGAACGTGCGTATAAAGCACTTTACACTACAATAATAAATAAAAGCTTGAATACAGTAAGATAAGTTATGCCACGTTTTAAGTAAGGGCTGCTTGAGAAAGTAAAAAATGGGCTTTAGCTCGCCAACAAACAAAGCTTCGAAAAATAATCAGCGCATAAGCTTTAGAATCAAGGAAAAAAACCTACAAATCACTTATTTTACGTTAAAGAGGTATAAAAAAGTCGATTTTGATGAAAATCGGGAAAGAACGCTTTAATACGATAACAAAATAAGTTTTTAATTCGAAAAATATTCCAGAAAAAAGTTTTAAAAAATTCAATTAAAAACAAAAATAATCAGCGCATAACTTTAAAATCAAAGCAAAAACCTGCAAATCACTTATGTATTTTATGTACATACGTGAACAGGTATCAAAAAGTCGATTTTGATGAAAATCGGAAGAGAAAGCTTTAGTAAGATGAAAAATAAGTTTTTAATTCAAAAAATTATCCAGAAAAAGTTTTGAAAAAATTCAATTCAAAACAAAAATAATCAGCGCATAAGCTTTAAAATCAAGTAAAAAACCTACAAATCACTTATTTTACGTTAAAGAGGTATAAAAAAGTCGATTTTTGATGGAAATCGGAAGAGAAGGCATTAAATCAAAAAAATAAGTTTGAATTCAAAAAATATTTCAAAAAAAATTGAAAAAGAATCAAACTTTTCAAACATTCGTTTGAAGGCTCAGACAAAAGTCGCCAAAAAATTAAGCACTCGGTATATGTATATGTGTGAACAGAAAGAAAAAACATCATTTTACACAACGAAAAGAAGTTACGTTTACACTTTATTCTAAATTTACCCAAATTCTCATTTCATTTTAAATTTAATTAAGTTTACGCGAAAAGCTCACAAATTTGCAAATTCAATTTAAACATTTCAAATTAGGTTTTTTACGCGTACAAACACGTAGCGGCCTAAAATTTTTAAAGAGCAGCCGACCATTTGGAGGGAGGAGTTGACTTTTAATTTTGACCGCAATCGGCAACAAAAAATAAAAGAAAAAAATGAACAAATTTTTTATTTTTAAATAGTCATTAATTTTAAAGTGTGAAGTGAAAGATAAAAAATTAATCAAGTAAGAATTGGCAAAAATTTAATGGATTTTAATAAAAAATTTACAGTTTACAAAAAAGCAAAAATAGGAGTAAAAAAATAAAAAGCAAAAATTTAAGGTTTCGAAGAAGGGTAGAATCAGGG
The DNA here is from genome assembly GCA_036768485.1 of Mermis nigrescens. NCBI lineage: Eukaryota > Metazoa > Nematoda > Enoplea > Mermithida > Mermithidae > Mermis > Mermis nigrescens. The sequence goes on along the minus strand of JAVLUZ010000004.1, from coordinate 1,312,175 downwards.
CGAACGATCCTTCATAGGTTCGGCTGGAAAGTTTGAATGGGGGAGGTCGAGTCGGCCATTTAAACGATGGAATGACTGTTTTATTTTGGTCAAAAAAGACAAAAAAAACACCTAAAAATAGCCCTAAAAAGCGAGTTTTTGTCAAAAATCGGAAAGAGGCATAAAATCGCAGTCTTCGATGGTGGGGGCGACCGAATTCGGGCGTAGCATGCCCCAGCCGTTCAGTTAGATGTATGAAATTAAAATATTTAATTTTATTATTAAATATATTTTATTAATAATTGATTTTTAAATTCGTTTAAAACGCCAAAAATTTTTGTCTCACCGCCTCGAGTTCAACGTTATCGACGTCTTGCCACTTATCGCCGTACTGTTCGCGTCCGGCGTTGTTCGTATATTGACAAATTCTATAGGCCAAAGAAAAAACAATACGTCAAAAATTGAAAAAAAACAAACAAAAAGATACAAAAATAAAACGTAAACGGAAATTAACCCATGTGAATAAACCAAATAAAAAAAATAAATAAATAAATAATAAATAAATAAATAAATAATAAATAAATAAATAATAAATAAATAAATAAATAAATAAATAAATAAACTAAAACCCTTGCCCCCATGCTCTTGTATGCGTAAGAGTAGTTTTGTAGCTACAAAATATCACTCCCAATTTTACAAAATGACTAAATGTTTCATTCTTAATATGTAGTATAATAATTTACGCTTTAGAAAGCCCTATATACCAAATTCACTCTTTATACCTGCTCATATTAAATCAAATCGATAGACCAACTTTGTGATAAAAAACTTTAGAACAAATTGGACAAATCAATATTCAAACTATTTTTTAACCAAATTTTGAAAAATCAGTTAATTTTTCGAAATGCCAAATTTTTTGTCGGAAATTTCCGAAAATTACAAAACAAAAAACCCAGACATGAAATATAAGAAAAAATTTAATGAAAACTGTAAAAAATCAAAATTAAATGTCAAGCTCCAAGTAGGCCACGCCAGGGAGATTTATATAATTCATTCAAAAGTGCTCTGTCTACGGGATACGTAAGGAATTAAGGTTTTCGTATCGAAATGACGCATTAAATAAAAGTCAAAAAACAAAAATGCAGCAATAGTAAAGAAAAGATGAAAAAATCCTAAAAACGCAAAATGAAAAGAATAAAATTAAAGAATAAGACGTTTTTCTCGTGAAAAAATTTTTCATTATAAAAAATTATTATAAAAGATCTTGATGAAATCTTAAAAAATCGTCGAAAAATGATTCTGATAAAATTTATGAAAATTTCGAGAAAAAAAATTAAAAAATTGCTTTAATTAATATTAAATTAAATTTATGAAAAAAGTTTTCATATTTCTCTAAACGTACTTGCTAAGCCAATCTTCGGTACAAAAAAGTCGCCAAAAATCGACCGGTTCGCTAAGCTGGCTGTTGCCAAAGCAAGAAAGCATGTCGGACTCGTATCCAGGCACGTCAAACGCGCTGTCAAATCTGGGGTACTCCTCCGACGCCGGCTCCGTCTTCCACACGTTGTCGTCGACGACAAACGTCGCCCCGGGCCCATCGTCCTGGCGATAAAACGGCGTCAACGCTACGGGTTCATCGGCGGGTCGTGGTCCTGCGTTCAAACTCTGCTATAATTAGGCAGGTAGCTGTGGGGGAATGGGGAGTCCGGAGCCCCAAAATTAGAAAAAAACGGAAAAATAGGTTTTTTGCACATTATTTTGTGCTTTTTTTGGCTTCGACCCCCCAAAATTGGTGTTGGTCCCCCCAAAATAAGAGGGCCAGCTATGTGCCTATCTATAATCATGTCACAGATGATTATAGGGGTTCCGCCCATACCTGGGCGTGGGTGGGGTTTGGGGGTACGACCCCCCCCCCCGAGAAACCAAAATACCACCCAGCAATCGATTTTTGAAAATTTTTTCCGCAATTTTTTGATGCCAATGGATAGTGCTCGATGAGGAACGTTGAAAAATGCTTTTTTCACCATACCACCATTTTTAATGCCATTTTTTGACCTTTGAAAAAATAATCTTGCAACCCCCATCCAGAAGTCTGGTGCCGCTCACCTATGGTTCTGCCCCTTCCCATCCAGGAAAGTTACCCTACTTCCCCCCGGAGAAATTTATTCATCCCCAAAATTGGCGATTCTTCCAAAAGTTTCCAAAAAATTCGTTTGTGTTGTTTGTTCTTTTTTTTATTTTTGTTTATTTGTTTGTTTGCTTGCTTCATGTTTGTTTGTTTGCTTGTTTTACGTTTCTTTGTTTTTATTGTTTCTTATGTTTTATGCGTTTTTACCCATCTATTCGCTAAAAGTGTCAAAATTTCGGCGCTTCACACAGTATAATCATGTTTTGACCATATTTGTTTGGTTCAATTAATTCGAATTTTTTATTTCTTTCAGAATTTTTAATGTTTTTATGCTCCATAAAGAGAGTGCATCGTCAAAAACGCCGAAAAACGATGTTTTTGACGCGTATCCACCATGTTTACGCCCAAAAAGGCGCCTTAAAACAACATAGGGTTTGTGCACTTGAGGAACGCTTGCATGTACATGATCAGGATCAGACATGCATAGCATAGGAATTCATGTGGGGGGGGGGGCGCGGGGTGAAATTTAAAGTATATGGCGCGAAGCGCCGAAAAATTGGCATTTTTGAGCAAATAGGTGGTTAAAACGCTTTAAAAAAGCGCCTTTTCTGCGAATTTTCAAAAAATTTTCGAAACTTTTGAAAAATTACTCATTCTTAGGGAATAGGTGAAAAACTTTCTCTGGGTTGGGGTGAAGATTTTTCTTTGGGTGAAATGCAGTAGCATACGTTAGTGAGGTATTTTAGGGGAAAATTGCTTCCGGTGTTTTTTTTGTGCAAGGTCCGTTTGTAAAGTACAAAGATGGTCCCCGAAGGTCTTTGTAAATTTTGTACACGCAAATTTTTGGGAACTAAAATATGGTACATTAGCGATTTCAGGGCAGTAAAACAGGGTTTTTCGGCCTATGGTAGCGATTTACTAGCTCATTTCTGGGTTTTTTGCAAACAAAAATACCAAGAAATGTCTCAAACGGCGCGAAGCGAGAAAAAATTTGACATTTTTCCTTTCTAGATGCAATTTCTGCCATTAAAAAGATATAATAGCACATGCAAGTATTACTCGTTTCGGCGCATTTCTGCGAATTGCGGACTTTTTTTGCACTTTTTGTCTTCCAAAAAATCTTTGCACATGTACAAAGACGGTCCCAAAAAGTCTTTGTACATCGGGAAAAATCTTTGCCGAATACATAGAAAAAACCGCGACTTTGTATATGCATGTACAAAGATAGCCCCAAAAGTATTTGTACATTTCGTACATGCAAATTTTCGGTAACTGTAATATAGTACAGCAGCGATTGTAGTGTGGTACGGCGTTTTTCGACTTTTGGTAGTGTTTTAGCTAATTTCTGGGTTTCTGATGCCAAAAATTACTAAACAGTGTCTCAAAACGGCGCCAAGCGCCGACAAATTTGACATTTTTTCCATTCTAAATGCAAATTTTGCAATTATAAAGATAAATAGGGCAGACAATTACTCATCTCTAAAAATTGTAGATTTTTGTAGTTTTTGTCTCCCTGATAATCTTTGCACATGCTTAAAGACGGACACCTAAAGTCTTTGTACATCGGGAAAAATCTTTGTCAAATGCGAACAGGCACGTATCTCTAGGGTAACGGGGGTAGGAGTGGTTCGGAACCCTCCAAATTCAGTAAAATCGGAAAAATAGGACTTTTTAAAGGCTGTTTTGTGCTATGTTTGGCTTTTTCGGGCTTAGCTCCCCCGACGGCCAGCTACGTGCCTGGACGCGAAGCCGCCATCTTTGAACCCTAAAAAGGCGCTTTTTTTAAAATTTGTCGCGGCTAAGCCCCTCCCCAGAATGACCAGGATGTACATGTATGGTGACTACTACCGAGACGGAGCCAGCAAAAAATTTAGGACAAGCTGGTTGTACATACTCGCACAAACATGAGGCCGACAAACAAAATCGACCATTTCCCATACCAGATTTGGAACAACGATGCTGTTTGATTACATACGTAATTTTACCAATTGAATGAATATTTTGCGATATTTCTAAAGCCTGATAACAAATTTTGAAGTATATATGTATTAACAGCCTAAGATTGGCAAAGTTATAGGTCAAAAAATTCAAAGAAACTAATATTTAGGTACTTTTAGACTCTCTTTGATAATAGTTTGACAAATGCGCATCTTCGGTCGACTCAGCAGCCGAAATTTCGCTCGTCGAAGAAGCAGCTTCCTCAAAATTATTCTCCGGCTTTACGCTGCCGAAGCTTAAAGAATTTTCGGGTAAAAATATTTCATTGCTTTCCTGCTGATAAAACGAACCAATTGACTGATTGATGCGGTGCCCAAACCCATTATTTAAATCAGAATTGGTCGGATAAAGTCTAGGATTTAGAATATTTTTCGTAAGCTTCCGTCTGCTAGACATATTAAGCCTGAAACAGACATATATACTAAATAGTAAAAGAAGATAAATAAGGAAGTGGGGAAATAAGAGACAAAATAAACTAACAGGAATTTCGCACTTGAAATAATAAACGCCGAAAAACCAAAAGAAATAGTGAGAAAGCATACAAAAAATTACAATGCATGCATTGCATATGTAAAAGCGCAGTCCAGTTAAGGAAAATAGGTGTGACACACTTTAGGGATATTAGTATATATAATGTAGGTATGTCACCACATGGGAATGTGACATCCATTTATGATGCAAACTCATGATCCTATGTAGAATTCCCCAAAGCGATTTGTATCTAAGCTACAGTAGCCAAACTTTATGATACAATACCTACTCGAATCATATCTCCCTGATGTATTATGCAGAAGTGATGCGTGACTACGAGCGATGTAAAATGACGAGATTATTCATTACCGGCCAATGACTAAGCGCATAAATCACAATAGAAAGGCTGATTTGTGTCGAAATCATCTGGTAAACAAGCTTCACAAATCCATTTGCTTCACAAACCCATTCAGAACAGTTGTCGCATTGAGTCAACTCGTTCGATTAGTAAAGCCCACTCGCCTGATTGGGAAAGAAGCTATACTCTAACGTGCGCCCATGCGCCTAAACACCCGGAAAAAGCTATGCTCTAACGTTAAAGACATTGCTATCTTTACCACATATACGCCCATGCGCTTATGAGCCAGAACACCAGGAAAGAAGCTGTACTCTAACGTTAAAGATCTTTTTATCTCTACCACACATGCAACAATGCGCCCATGCGCCCAAACGCCTGGAAAAAAGCTATACCCACATTTTGAAGATATTGCTACCTTTACCACACATGCGCCCATGCACCCAAACGCCCGAAAATAAGCTATGCCCTTGTATTAAAGATGTTTTTATCTTTACCACACATGCGCTTATGCGCTAATGATCCCAAACGCCCGGAATAACTATACTCTAATGTTAAAGACATTGCTGTTTTTACCACATATGCACCCATGCGCCCAAATATTTTGGAGAAGCTGAACCCTAACGTTAAGATGTTTATATTTTTACCACATATGCGCCCATGCGGCCAAACGCCCGAAGAAAGCTCTACCCTAACCTTAAAGACATTGCTATTTTACCACACATGCGCCTGTGCGCTTAAACGCTTGAAAAGTAGCTGTACCACAACGATAAAGATGTTTCTATCCTTACCACACATGCGTTCATGCGCCCAAACGCTCGGGAAAAGCTATACCCTAATGCAGGTATGGGCGCTTTTCCTAGGACGCCATCTCAAGAAACCGATGATCTAAAGCTAAAAAATGCCACAAATATTGTACGGTCCAGCTTGTAACACCATGTGTTCCATGTTAGACAAACACGATACATTTGAGAAAAAGGATAACTTATAAGAAGAAACATGAAAAATGATAAGATATTCTGATAGAGCATGTAAAACTATGCTAAGGAACAAGATTAGAGAGGTATACAGCTGCTTTGAAAAGAGTTTTTGACAAATGAAGGTATGAAAAACGAGGATCAGCTGTCTTAGAGAGATCAGAGCCCTGCGGTAAATGACTTAATACGTTAGGAGTCCACAAGGGTAGATTGGTATCTAGCAACCTAAAAAATTGGAATTAAAAAAAGCAATTCAATCGTGAGATATTGCTGTTTGTATGAAGTGTGTTTCGTTTTAGACACTGGTCCAAGTTGGTCTGTTTGTATAATTACACCATAGGCGTAGCCAGCATTTTTGCCAGGGCAGTCAAAAAAATTTTTTATTAGTCCATAAAAACGGATAAAAATGCATCCCAGGCACGAAATAACGCCTTTTGGACTTTTCACATCGTCCTGCAACAATTAAAATGCAGAGAAACAAAATTTATTTGAAAATTTTCACAACTAGGTAATGCTGCGCACTTTGCAAGTTTTACCATACGGGTAGAACTTTATATTTACAGAGAATGCAACGTGAAACCTCTTTTAAGGCTGGGGGTCTGGGGAGGCGCGCTCAAGCACCCCCTACGGGGTCCGCGGCAAAGTCCCGGAACATTTTGCAAAATTAAGCACTGTAATATTTAATTTTAACGTTAAAATCTTCATAAAATCGTCCGAATTATGGTCCTAAGTATAGCTGATAGATAAGAAATAGACTGGCGCTTAACGCGGAAAGGTTCTGATATTTAAATACCAAAATGACTCTAAAATTCCAAAAACGCCTAAGATGCGAATCTTCTAAAGACTTGTAATATTCCCAATGCTAATCAGCTTCTAAAAACGCAATCTGTACAAAGCACACGAATTTTCTGCATAATTTCGAATATCTACTGACTAGAAATGTTTGCAAATAGGTAATCTTCTCATGGCGACATAGGCGTAGCCAGGATTTTTGCCAGGGAAGAGAACTAAAAACTTATTTTCCTATTCAAAAAACCCATGAAAACGCTTGGGCCATTAAGAAACCTGTTTTTCGGGCTTTTCACATCGTCCTGCACTATTTGATCAATGAAAAAATTTTTCTAATTTTTTTTTGACGGGAAAAATGCCTATATTGTCGCGAAGCGCTAATTTTTTTACTTTTCCCGTACCTAATAAAACAAATTGCCAAAAGATAGAAGAAATCGGCGCCAAGCGCCGAATTTTTCGATTTTACGTCGCAGAACAATGCAAGCGCATTGCTCAGCTCTTGACAAGTCGAAATGTTTTCTAGGGGATTGATTCCCCCTGGCTACGCTCAGTGCATGGCGACAAGCGCTTTGTAGCTCTTTTGTCGGCATTCGTGTAGCTGGTTCACATATGTACTAACATAGTCATGGAGTAACATAAGAATATGGCACTTTCTGAAAACTAATAAATAAACTACAGAAGAGCGGATTTTTCGCTCAGTACTTAGAACATGTTGAAAGAAAGCGCGGAAAAAAATTTCATCCGCCTATAATCAATATTACAAAAGCTATGGGTTTCTATAATTAGCCTCTTCTCGACCTAAACAAGCATCTTCTCAACCTAAGTATTTGAAGATTCAAACAGCTGAATGCAGAATCACATGTAGTTACCCAATTTACGTCGACCTAAGCATCTATGCATCGACCTAAGCATCTTTACATTGACCTAAGCATCTATACATCGACCTAAGCATCTATACATCGACCTAAGCATCTATACATCGATCTGAGCATCTATACATCGACCTAGGCATCAATACATCGACCTGAGCGGGAGCGACCTCGACCTAAGCAGCTTGAAACACCTTTTAGATGTACTAAGCCTAAGCCTGAGTATAATAGAAGCAAAAACTTAGATTTTCATATATCTTATCGAGTAAACCGAAAAACATGCAAAAAATATGAAAATTTTTTTAAAGATTCTTTGAAATTTCAAACAGCTTTCCGCGCCTTTTTTCGTTTTTCTCCTTCATTGCCATGCTTCCTTCCGTTATTTCAGCCCATATTATTTATTTCTGACAAATGTATAAGTCCTTGGATCGAGTCGTTTAATCGTCCTACGCAACACTCAAATCGAGAGTTGCCTGCAACTTTGCAAGTATGGCTCAGATTTTCACCAAATTTTCTTTCCGCGCTTCAATTTATCATGTTCTATCATTTTGACAAAAAATTTTGGCATTCCGTATTCGTTTTGCACCTTCTCCGAAAGTAACATATTCTTAAGTTTAGCCCATAGTCATATTATAAGGGCGTATGTGTGCTGTCTTTAGCATCTGCAGGAAACAAGAGAAAGTTGCTGGCAGTCGGATTCGAAACGTGGACCCCTTGCTCTAAAGTCCAGAACCGGAGTAACTTAAGAATATGGTACTTGCTGAATACTAACAAATAAACTTCAGAAGAGCGGATTTTTCACTCAACACTTAGAACATGTTAAAAGAAAGCGCTGAAAACAAATTGCATCCATCTATGATCAATATTACAAAAGCTATGGGTTTCTTTAATTAGCCTTTTCTTGACCTAAACAAGCATCTTCTCGACCTAAGTATTTGAAGATCCAAACAGCTGAATGCAGAATCACATGTATATACCCAATTTACGTCGACCTTAGCATCTATGCATCGACCTAAGCATCTATACATTGACCTAAGCATCTATACATCGACCTAAGCATCTATACATCGACCTAAGCATCTATACATCGACCTAAGCATCTATAGATTGACCTGAGCGGGAGCGACCTCGACCTAAGCAGCTTAAAACACTCTTTTAGGATATACTAAGCCTAAGCCTAAGCATATTAGAAGCAAAAACTTAGATTTTCCTATATCTTATCAAGTAAAACTGAAAAAAAACATGCAAAAAAATGAAAATTTTTTTTAAAGTCATTTTAAAATTTCAAACAGCTTTCCGCCCCTTTTTTCTTTTTTCTCTTTCATTGCTATGCTTCCTTCCATAATTTCAGCCCATATTATTCATTTCTGACAAATGTAAGTCCTTGGATCGAGTCGTTTAATCGTCCCACGCAACACTCAAATCGAGAGTTGCCTGCAACTTTGCAAATATGGCTCAGATTTTGGGTATCATTCGAGAAAAATGAGTTTCGGAACCAGCGAACCGCGATAGGAGAAGCATAGAGGTGTTAGAACAAACGAAGACCAGCCAAGTGGCAGCCGCGGAAAGAAAACCGGAACGTTCAAGCTGCAAAGCTGATGGAAATATGACAGAGGAAAGGCGAAGCAGAATTAGAGAAAGAGTGAAGCGATCCTGAACCAATTAGTCATGTGATAAGTTTATTTGGAATAATAAAGAGACATGCGGATGTGTTTGACTCCTCGTAACTCATTATACTGTAACATATCATGTTTACTACATTAGTGTAAAGGACCAGGAAGTAGGTAATTTTTACCCCCATGAGGTGGGTGCGGGTAAATGTGGGACGTTCAAAGTACAATGAAACAGACTATATGGAATAAAAAACAGACCTGCGGATGTGTTTCATTATACTGTAGAATATAAAGTAAATAGAATAAGTTTAAAGGACATTTACATAAAATCATGAAGTAGGTAATTGATAACACCATGTAATTTATACCCCCATTAGGTGTGTGCGGGTAAATGTGTGACGTTCAAAGTACAATGAAACAGACTAGATGGAATAAAAAACAGACATGCGGATGTGTTTTACTGCTTGTAACTCATTATACTGTAGAATATAAAGTAAATAGCATAGGTTTAAAGGACATTTACATATAAACATGAAGTAGGTAATTGATAACACCATTAGGCGGATGTGTTTGACTCCTTGTAACTCATTATACTGTAGAATATCACGTTTACCGCATTAGTTTAAAGGACATTTACATAAAATTATGAGGGAGGTAATTTTCAACCCCAATAGTTTTGTCCGGATAAATAAGGGACATTCAAAGTTCAATGAAACAGACGATTACATGATCCGAAATGATTGGTACGGATGTAGGAGGGACATAAACATTAGGGAGGAATGTACTTATAGAAACGATAGAATATGGTATTAGTAAAAATTTGTTGAACACAAGTTTGGTCTTGTTACTGATTTTAGTAAAGCCTTAACGCATTTGATCAAGTACCTTCCTTTATGAAAATTATCTAATCACAAATATTACTGTATCACAGAAATCGAACTACTTTCTATATTCACCACAGGCGACGATGGGATTGGACAACATTTAAGAGACTGATGTGCGATTGGTAGGAAAAAGCGCAAAACTTATCTTTTTTAGACCTCTGCGAAATCCGTCAACAGCGAATCAAATTGATTCGCGCTAAATTTTCTAGCATGACTGGAAAAATGACCTATAAAAAGGGGATGCAGAGCCCACGCGCGCGTAGTCAATTAGATCACAGTGCTCTGACGGGTGAATATGTTGGAAATGGGTGGCATGATTAATGTGTCAATAGTATGATGAATAATAGTTTGTAAAATCGCGATTTACATATTGTTTGTGCTGGAAATGAATTATAGATATGAAGTGATACACTGCATAAATAATTACCTACATAAATGTTTGTTATTCAGGGAACGATTTAAATGAATTTATTAAAAATCGTGAAATTTTGCGAAGATCGTGATGGGTTGCCCGAGAAGCTGGCGGAGTTGGGACTGGTTCCACGCGCAGGCGAATACGACTGTCCAACATGTGGCGGGAAGATGGTTCTAATCAAGGATGAATCATGGGTGGATGGATGGATATGGACGTGCCGGGCGCGTGTGTCGGTCAGGAAACAGAAGGCGCGGCCTTGTGGAGAGCGAGTGGGCTTGCGCAAGCACACGTTTTTGAGAATTCGAAGTTACCGATTTGGAAAGTTCTTGGATTCGTCAATTTCTGGGTCGGAGGTGCAACTTTGCGATTTACTGGCGAACAGCTCGAGATGGCCCAAGAAAGTCTGGTCAACTGGTCATCTTACTGCCGGGAGGTCGTATTTGATGCATTCTTCACGAACCCAGAAAAACTCGGTGGCCCTGGGAAGGTCGTCGAGATCGACGAATCCAAATTCGGTAAGCGAAAATATCATAGGGGGCATTCTGTGGAGGGCCAATGGGTCTTCGGCGGCTATGAACGTGGCTCCGGTCGCGTGTTTATGGTAGCCGTCGAGGGCCGGGGGTCTGACACACTGCTACCCATAATCCGAGAGTGGATTAACCCGGGTACGACGATTCTTTCTGACTTTTGGAAGGCATATGACTGCTTGGGAGACCATGGCTACATTCACATGAAAGTAAATCATTCTCTGAATTTTAAAGATCCTGACACACAGACACATACTAACGCCATTGAGTCCTCCTGGCGAGCAGCCAAGTCTAGTTTTGCATC